>WSXT02211067.1:0-17754 GCA_011762715.2 Neuroterus valhalla | reverse complement strand
TTAACAACACTTATTATTATTTATTTAATAATTAATATTATTTTTAATAAATTTATTAATTTAAATATTGAAAATCAGATAATTGAAGTTATTTGAACACTTTTCCCAATTTATATATTAATTTTAATATCAATTCCTTCTTTAAAAATTTTATATTTATCTGATGAAATATATTCTCCAATTTTATCTATTAAAAGAATTGGTCATCAATGATATTGAAGATATGAAATTCCTGATTTTAAAAATGTTAATTTTGAATCCTTTATATTAAGAGATCTTAATAATTTAAATTCTTTTCAATTCAAATTCAAATATTCAATAAAATAATTCAATCCTCAATCAAATAGACAAATCACAACAAGGAAAATCAGTTTCCCTCCCAGGGTGAGGAATTTCGAAAAGAGAAGTTAAGTTTTAATTCAGAAAAATCAACCGTCTTAGAAAACAGTTGTATTTGAATCCGGAGTAGATGAATATTTAACGAGGAGGTAAATCTTCAATCAAGCAAAATAAATGTTTAATTAAAAAGGTAAATTTTCAACTAAAAAGATAAGTTGAATTCCGATTTATTTTCAAGGGTCGAAGAAAAGAAGACGCACTCTGGAGACTAAGCTACAAATTTCGGTTTAACACTTGAAAATGAAAGGTTTTCATACATGAATGCAATTCCTGAATTTTTGAATGGAGAAATTAATTGCCAAAAGAATAAAAAAACGAATTTCCAACCGAATGGTCAATTCATCTCAAGGGAAGTTTCCTTTCCTTCAAAAATTGTAAAACAAAAAGACTGATTTTCTACAAAATAGTCATATTATCAACACAAAAATATTATTTTTGGAGGAGAGAGTTAATTTTTCACGATAAAGTTTGATTTTGTAACAAATAGGTGATCTTTCAAACAAATATAGGTAACTCACCTATCAAATTATTAATTTTGCAAGCCAAAAAAGAACATTTTCTCCAAAACAGTTGAATTTTGAAAGCAACAAAAAATAGTATATTGTGCATCAAGTGAAAGAAGTAGGCGATTCCAAAGAGTTTGAAGTTTGCCGCGCGAGCGCAGCGAGTGCGGCGATCACACGAGTGGAATGGTTCCTCTCTCACATAGTGCACATACTATTTTGTCCAATGATTTGCGAGAGACATACAAGAGAGAGAGACTTATAATTTTTCTATATATATATTTAATATGTATCTGTAATAATAATATTGTAATATATCACAAATCTATCCAGGATCCCGAAAAATATGGGGGTGGGGATCAAAATGAGTGAAAAAGTACACCTTATGCACATCTTAACCGCGCTGAACTGGAATGCAGAGTGTCAAAAATTTCGGGGGGGGGGGGGGATCCTGCCCCCTGGATCCGCGCCTGAGAGCAGTTAACATCGTTAACATCTGATTTCACCACTGTAGGGATCTACTGCATTGACTGCCCTCACCACTTCAACCACGCCACGCTAATCACGTTTCTCTCACTTACTTCGACTACTAGTGGAAAAAGTACTCACTTCGACCACTGTGACGTCATGAATCGAGAAAGCGACAACTTCGTCCACTCGAGACGAGTTTTCGAAGTCGCATTTCTCTCGCGGGTGTTGAACAAATGAATTTTTTACCAACAAGAATACTGTTCTGCCAAAATGACGAATTCTTAACGAAAAATATGATTTAAAAAAGACATTTGAATTTTGAACTGATGCTTCAAGCTTTCGATAAAGCAGCTTAATGTATTACCTCAAAAGATGAATTTTCAGCCAAAAAGATTTATGCTCTACAAAAAAAAAAAATTTCTATAAAATACATTATTTCCACAAATATTGTTCAATTCCGAAGCCAAGAAGACCAATTATCTACAAGAGAGTTAAATTTTCAACCCGAAAATTTTCTTTACTAAAGGAAAAATTGATTTTTATACCGAACAGTTCATCTTTTGAATAAATAGTTTAATATTCAACTAACAAGTTAATATGCCATCGGGAGAAATTAATTTTTGACTAAATGGTTCAATTTCCAACCATGAACATGGATTTTGCACCAACAAGAAATATATTGTTCCAACGAAAAGACGAATTTTCAACAAAATAAATTACTTCAATGAATAGTTTTTATTCTTGGAGCCAAAAAGGCCACTTACGTATAAAAGAGTTAGATTATCAAATTAAAAATTCTCTCTAACAAACAGTTTATTTTCCATGAATTAGTTAGAATTTTCAACCAAAAAAAAAATTAATTTTTTCCCAAGAAAAATACTGCTCTTCCAAACAGACGAATTCTTGACAAAAAATATGATTAAATCAAGATATCCAAAGTGGCAACTAAGGCTTCATACTTTAACCGGAAAGATTCATGTTCTACCAAAAAAGACGAAATTTCGATAAAAATGCATTATTTCCATTCCAAACAAACACATCATATATTTTAGTCAAATTTTTGAATTTTCAGTAACTACAGATGAATTTTTCATCAGAAATGGAAAAGTTCCATCTTTTATTACAGAAATTAATTTTCATTTCAAAATGGATCGTGATCAACACAATAGTTACATTCTCAACCGTTAAGATTAATATTTACCACAGAAAAAATGAATCATTCCTAAGAATCAAGTTGCATTCTTAACAATGTAAATAATTTTTTTTTCTCCCGGCTCGAAAGAATGTGTTCAATTGTCGCATTTTTGGCTGGGAAGTGTGAATTTGGTGAACCTCATCAGCCAACGAGTGCTCTGATTGGCTGAGAAAGTTTAGTAAGGCCTTGGCTTTGCCTCGGCCTTGTTATCACAGAGGCACGGAAATTCAACTTTCCAGCCTAGTATTGTAATTTAATATTTTGACCAGAAAGAAGAAATTTGTGCAAAACGATGTAAATTTTGAGCCGAAAATATCACATCAGAATTTTATTATTAGGTTCTATTAGTTTAGTTGGAATTTGAGATGGAAAAAAACGAGAAAAAGAAGAATTTTTTAAGAAAAGGGAGAAGTGCACACACATGTATTATCGAGTCAGCAGATATTTCATATTGTTTCATCCTCCTAACACAATGATAATTCTTATCTCTGAATCCATATTTCTGCTCCTTCTGATAGCGCCATCCTCTTGACTCACGAGCGAGAGACTGTTACATGACTTTAATTTCCCTCCTCTTTCACTTTTCTTTTGCCTCAACCTTACCATTTCCACATCGACTCATCCAACAATTTCATTGTCTCTCATTTCCTCCTCCAGCCCCCTCCATTTCCTTTATCCACTCCTGACCCGATTCTCCCTCCCGTAAAACCTTCAACAAATCCTCGTTTCAGTTTCTTCATCTCCTATTCCTTTTATGCACCCTTGCCATTAATGTTCCCATTTACATGTATTTACTCTTTCTCTTTTCAACCCATCGTTTTCCCTCCCTTTTCCTGCCTTATCTTCCCACCCTATAAACCGTTCTTGTCACCTCTCTATCCCTATTTCATCCATTCAGTCTATCAAACAACCACTTCCTGCTGCTGGAATCTTCCAAACGAGAAGAAGGGTGACCTATGAACGGTGAATCCCTCATGAATGCGTGGGACGGGGCTCTATAAAACGAGCACCCCTCGTGAGAGAATGGAAAAGGCAGACTGGGTCCAGCAGGTATACATCGAGAGAAGGAGATATAGGTGACCAAGATAGGACCTCCTCATGACAGTGTGCGCTCCCTCTCTGGAAGGCACAGTGTTAACACCAGAAGGCACTGCTGGGCCGCCAATAGGATGGGGCCAGAACCCGGTGTAGCCGACATGGGAGGCCGCCCTGCATATTGGTTTAGCGAAAGCTAGAAATCCCGCTTCCCGCATTAGTGCCGACTGGCGATCGGATGGGTCCCTGATGCGACGGGGGGGGGGACTAGGAACGTTTATGATAGTGGCTGTATACAGTTGCTATTGTATTCCGAAGCCACCGGACTGTCGGAGCGCTCTGGCATTGAGGAGGTTCAGGACAGGTCACTAGCCTCGCCAATCAAGATGAATACTCTGACCACCACACAACACTAACACACACAAAACAAAAAGCAGGAAAATATGGATAAAGCAAAAATGAAGGATGGAGACTCCTCAGTGCTACCCGCGCAGAACATCGCAGACTCTAAGAAGTCCCTCGTGCGACCAAGCACTTCAAAGACGCCAACGATCAACTTAGACGAGGACATGTCGGAACAACGGACAGAAGACTAAAGGCCTTAATCTTCTCCAGAAGCAGCTCAAAAAAATTGACACAGTCCTCCAAGTGATGGAGGCACGCAGGAAGATACAACGGAACATTAGTATGGACATAATGACAGGTATGAGTGAAATAAGAAAGGCAACGGAAATCGCCTGGGACGGATGCGACCGCCTGAGTCCTCACCTGGAAAATGCCGCATACCCGACGACGGACGGACAGAAAAGGAAGAGGGAATCCACCGGAACTAGCCCCGAGCAGTCAGCAACCTATGCAAGGGTGACGGCCGGTGGGGACTGGACAAGGGTTCCCTCAAAACGTAAGACAAAGAGAGGAGCAGCACCACAGACGAACAGAACAGAGACAGCGACACCAACAAGACGGACAACGGACGTCGCGATAGGGGAACCGATGGTGACGACTCCTGCGCCTCTTAAAGAGGTAAAAAACACATGACCTAGGAAGACTGCTCCTGATCGAAGAGGGGGGACCAGCATCGTCTTGGTCCGCCCCGCTGACGGGGAGACATACGCGGACACACTGCGCCGGCTGAAAACGGACATTGATCCTGAGAGCTCAAAAGTAAGCATCTCAGGTTACCACAAGACAAGAGACGGAGGACTCCTCATGCGCTTTCGCAGCGCTACAGAGGAGAGACAAAAGTTCCAAGAGAAGCTACGGCTCACTCTTGGAGGAGACGGGACGGTACAGGAGCTAACGCACAGACAGACACTGGAGAATCTAGACCTGGACTGGGTTACGAATTCAGATGACGCGAAGGACGCATTGAAAAGGGAAACTGGACAAGACGTGGACTTTAAAGTACATATCTTCGGACCGAACAGAAACGATCTGGAAGTTGCCAAACGAGGGACGACATGGACATACAGACGACCGGGATTCGGGTATTCCATACCCGATGTGACGATGACCTCAGGCAGGATCTCGTCACGGATAAGAGGATGGCAGGTGATCGAGGACTATACAGCCAGTGACCACCAGCATATGGTCTCTGAGGTGACGGATCAGGCAGCGACACAACGGAACGGAAAGACCATAGACAGGATCCCAAAATACTGGAACCTACGGAAACAGGACAGAGAGCTCTTCGGAGAGCTGCTACAGGAGGCGACGGCACCCGCCCAAGCCGTCCCGGCAGAGCTAGACATACGAGAGAGAGCTAACTGGATAACGGACAAGACACTAGACATAATAAAGCAACTGTGCGACGCCACAATGCCCCGCTGCAAGGGCAGAGCGGACAAAAGGGCAATGTACTGGTGAACAGACGAGATAAACCTCCTCCATAAAAAATGCCGACGGAGGGTATATCGCGCACGACAGAAGGGAAGACCTGACGTCGACAGACTAGCGACAGAATATGAAACGGCACGTAAGGTCCTGACGGACGCAATACGAGACAGCAAGAGACGATGCGTAAGACAGTTGTGCGAAGAGGTGGAGCGGGACTCCTTGGGACTTGGTTACAAGAAAGTGACCAAGAAACTAAAGGCTCTGGGCCCCTCAGAACTAAAGGACAGAGAAACGATGAACAAAATAGTAGACGGACTCTTCCCAAACCAACCAGTGACGGACGGCGTTACGGAAGAACCAGAGACGGCGGTGCCGGAGTTTTCCGAGGCGGAGCTGAACCGAGCAGTGTTCACGCTCAAACCTCGTAAGGCACCGGGAATGGACTATATACCGGGAGAGATCCTCCGCCGGATCGCGGATGCACGTCCAGAACTTCTCCTGGACATGTATAACGCAGTACTGCGGGCGGGCATCTTTCCCACAAGATGGAAAACGGACAGACTGGTTCTCCTGCATAAAGGAAAAGGAGAGCCAAATAGCCCGTCTTCCTACAGGCCCCCGAGTCTTCTAGACACAGTGCTTCTGGCGACCCTAGACGTACGAAACGCCTTCAACACCGCAAGGTAAAGGGATATCCTGAAGGCACTCCAAACGTTTGAAATTCCCCCATACCTAATGCGAGTGATGGAGGATTACCTACGAGATAGACTGATTAGGTACGATACGACACACGGCACGGAGACCAGACGGGTGACGGCAGGAGTCGCTCAGGGATCAATCCTGGGTCCAGACTTCCGGAATATCCTGTACGACGGACTATTGAGACTGCAGATGCCGGAGGGGGTACAGCTCATCGCCTTTGCCGATTACGTGGCAGTGGTGAACACAGCCCGTACCTTGAAACTGGCACAACTATTACTGAACCGAGCGTTGTTACGAATTAACAGATGGATGACTAGACACGGACTGAGCCTTGCCCTGGCAAAGACAGAACTCATCCTTCTGACTGGAAGCAGGATTAACACCCTTATTCCAATGTCAGTCGGAGGTGTAAAGATGTTGACCAGGAGGACGGTCAAGTATCTGGGGTTGAACCTGGATAATAAACTGACCTTTCTGGCCACCCATAAAGGAGACAGCCCGAATTGCGGCAGAGAGGACTTTTGCTCTCAGCCGCCCGACGGCAAATACATTCGGACCAAGACAATGGAAGAGACGACTACTAATGTCTACGACTCACTCGATCATGCTGTACGGAGCGGAGGTATGGGCAGACGCGCTGGAGGTTAAGAAATACAGCAAACGACTAAAATACGTACAAAAGCAGGGGGCATTGAGGATCGCTTACGCCTACAGAACAGTCTCGGACGAGACCGCCCTCGTGGTGGCAGGCGTGGTCCCAATAGACCTCCTCGCTAGAGAACGGAAACGTGTGTACGAACGAACCGCAGACGTAACGAGGAGAGAGGCTGCGACAGAGGAAAGGGACAGGACGATGATGGACTGAAACGAACGATGGAGGACGGGCTCGGCCGGCGCATGGACGAGACGACTTATCGAGGACCTGAGACCGTGGACGGAGAGAAATTTCGGGGAAATGAATTTCTTCCTGACCCAGTTTCTCACCAACCACGGGTACTTCAGGAAATACCTAAAAGACCGAGGACGAGTAAACAGCCCTGACTGTAAGTACTGCGGACACGAACGGGACAACGCAATGCGCACATTCTTCGAGCGTTGTCATTGGATCACGGAAAGACAACGACTTGAGACAAAAGTAGGCAGCATCACGCCGGAAAACATCGTGGCGAAGATGCTGGAAAACAAGGAAAACTGGACGGCGACTGCGATTGACGTAGAGGCTATCCTACGAGGGAAACAGGCGGATGGATGCCTGGGAGACGAGTGAATGAGGATAGCTGGTGAAAGCGATGGGTATGAAAGTGAGCATAAATGTGAATTGATGAATGGATGAATGAACTGACGAACAGGACAGGACGACACAGTGACAACACGACATGGTGCCTCCAGAGGGAAGTAATGCTAACGCAGTTCCCCTCTGGGGAACGGATAAAGGTGGATATTACTTCCTCCCTTACCTGGCGACCTAGTCTCTGGGCCAGGAGGAAGCAGGTTTAGACGGTCTTGTTCCAGACGTCTCTATAACGTTTGCAAGACATTTATCAAACATTTACAAAACGTTTATCCAACATTTGAAAAACGTTTGCGGAACGTTTGAGAAACTTTTTAAGATGCTTTGAAGAATGCTCAATAGAAAAATAAAATTGCAGCTCATATACTTTTTATGGTATTTAGACCATAGCCTTATTTCTGAATATAATGTTTCCGTGTCTCTTCTTATAAACGTATGTTTGAAAGTCATATATACCGGGTGCTTCTTTTAACTTGAAACTTTCAAATAACTCAAAAACTAGGCGTTCTATGAAAAAATGGTGTAAATCAAAATTAAATTACTCTGAAGGGCATATATACTAATGTTAAAATCGGTTTCCCTTCACCACCCCCTGGGAATGGGAATGGGAGCAAGTTTGAAATCTTAGATAGGAACTCCTATTTTTTATTGCATATTTGGATTTCTTGGATGAAAATGCGTATTATTTGACTTGAACATTCTTCTCGTTTCGCGATAGATGGCGCTGTAATCGAATCGTGAGATGCAAGGGATCTCACGTAAATCAAGCACCCCGAAGGGAACAGAAAACTACTACGTCTACTTCGTTGTTCCTAGGTTACGCTAAAAGTATTTCTTAAGAAAGAATGAAAAATTAGTAAATTAAAAAGATGGAAAGATTGTTTAAACACTTATTTCGAGTATTGCATAATCGTGATCGTGCATTATTAGTAACAGTAGAATGGAGATCACAGCGCCATCTGGGGCGAAACGAGAAAAATGTTTGAGACAAATCATACGCATTTGCATCCAAAGAATCCGAATATGCTATAAAAAATAGAGGTTGACGTTTAAGACTTCAAAGTTTCGGCCACCCCCATTTACAGTAAGCGGTGTGGGGGGAACCGATTTAACATCAGCAGGCTTAGCTTACGGCATCTGCAAGCTGGGCAGCTGCCCAGGGCGCCGTCGAAAGGGTCTTCGCCTTATGAGGGGGCGCCAAACACTTGTTTGTGCACTTGTTTGCCCAGGGCGGCAAGAAGCCTCGAGCCGGGCCTGAACATCAGTGTATGAGCCCCTCAGATTGAATTTTGATTCATACCATTTTTTCAAAGAGTGACTATTTTCCGAGATATTTAAAAGTTTCAAGTTTGATAGGTCAAACGTTTCGAAAACGTTTGTGAAACGTTCTTGAAAAATTTCGTTCACTTGAGTCTTGAAAATCAGCGGAAGTATCCAGCGTTTTTAAAACGTTTCCAGAATGTTTCTCTTACCGGAAATTGTGTACGTGTTCGGTTTTCCAGGAAACGTTTCAAAAACGTTTTCAAAACGTTTGTGTGTCATTCAGGATGTTATCTCCTATATTTTTCTCTACTACTTCTCCTTCATTTCCTGAATTCTCCACTAATTTTCTCTATTATATCTTTAAAATTCTCATCTTATCCATTAAAACCCTCTCCTCTGCTAACTTATTTGTAGCCAGTGCATACTGATATTTCCCTTATTGATTGATTGATTCAATGTGTTCCCTGAGGGTTTACATTTTCCTTGAACCTCTCCACCATTCCTTTACACACCCTACCACTACCTTAACAGTAACTAAGGGGGACCCACAGCCTTAGGTCGGTTCCGAACCACCAAGAACCCCAGCCCTAAGTACTTAGAGTAACATTTTTCTCAAGAGATAGCGGCACCACGACTCTCCGGAGATGAAGACTCCCTTACTAGGCAAGTGTTCACCGCGTGGGCCGCCGAAGCTCTTCCAGAGTGCAAGGCGGGAATCGAACCAACAACCAGGCGGCGCGTGGGTCCAAAGCGCATGCCTTAGCCCTCTTGACCAACTGACCACCCAATATTTCCCTTATTTCTCCTACCATTCTCGCCATCTTTTCTTTAACACTTCCCTTTCCTTTTTTTATTCCATCTTTTTCTAGAACTGCTCTTTTCCTTCTTTTGACCAATTCCCTCCTCCTGTTATTTCTAATTAAATATTGATGAAATGCACCTGAACTTCTTCAGGTGTAAATGACATATGTCGAGCGAATCCCTTTGCATATGGTAGCATGTGCAATTTTAACGCACTCTACAATTGTAGAATAACGGCTTCCAATAACACTATCAAATTTAGAAAACTTGGGGGAAAATAAGTGTAATTACAAAAAACATGCTCCATAGTCACATGACGATAACCTTGAAGAAGTTATATTCCCTTTCGACTCTCTGCATCCATGTGAAATTTTTTTTAATGACCTACATGAAGAAGGAAATAGAGCGCTATAAAAAGTAATGATTTTTGTGAACATTTTTCATGAAAACTTATCACTTAAAAGTCAGTAGTGATATTCAAAATTGATAACTTAACCTCTCAACAAAAAGTGGCGTGCCAAGCAGACTCGAAGCCGCTCGATTTCCAGACCAGAAAGACCAATTTTTCAAAAAAATATTCCAACTTTCAATAGAAAAAATGACTTACCAAATAATTGAACTTTTGAACAGAAAAGAGCCATCCAAAAAAAGTATAATATCTACAACAGAGCAGGTGAATTTTAAAACCTACAAATACGTTTTTTGAACAATTACGACGAATTTCTAACACAAGAGGTAACTTTCTCACACAGTGAATGAATTTTAAAAGGATAAGCTGAATTTTTAGAAACACAGGTGAATTTACGAATAATGTAGGTCACATAACATCAAAATGGTAATTAGGTAATAGAAATAATGTAGGTCACATACCTTCCTCTTTTTCCAAGTATCGTGAAGGAAGGTGGAAAGGCACTCCTGTGACGAATCATGGGAATCTTGAAAGTCACATAACCTAAAAATGGTAAATCGGGTCATTAAAATAATATAGGTGACAACTTTTCTCTCTTCCAAGTCTCCTGGGAGCGGAAAGGCACTCCTGTGACTGGGATTTGGAATAATGCAAGTCACATAACCTCAAAATGGTAAATCGTGTTATGCTGAAGACTTGCCACACATTTCCAACTTTCGGGGAAGAGAGATGCCGCAGAGATAATATTCGGTTCGAAAGACTTGCCACGAAATTGCCAATCTTCTCGGGAGAGATGGTGTGGGAGAGACTTGTCGCAAGAGAGACATACGCAAAAGAGACTTGGGACTGGATGGTGAAAGGTATGAGGAAGCACGCGAAAGTTAGAGATAAGAAATGGGGAAGAAAAGATCTCAGGAAAAATTTGAGAAGATCAGAGAAAGTGGTAGTTTCGATAAGGGAGCTAAAAGAAGATGAGATGAAAGAGATAAAAGAGGAGATATGGTATAGAAGAAAAGGAAGATGGAAAATTAGAGGAGCCTGTCCCCGTGTATTCGAGAGAAAGTAAGCGAGCGTAGGAACGAGACAGAGGTGGTGGCGAGGAAGAGGATAAGCGCACAGGGGATAAGAATAGAGAGGAGAGAGAAGGAGTATAGAAAAAGAAATATCGTGATAAGAGAGCTAAAGGTAAGAAGCAGGGAAGGACAAAAGGAAGCTGGAGCCCAACTTTGAAGCTTAAGGGGGTATCAGGGCGAAAAAGGCAAAGTTCGGCTGGATCGAAAAAAGGTTAATAAAGTAGTGATTGTGGAATGAAAAGCTGGCAAGACCAAATAAAGGTGACACGACGTGGAAGCAAGATGAAGGATAAGGGAGTTTACATTGATCACGATCTGACGCGAAAAAGAGAGGAAATTCAGAGAATGCTAATAAACAAGGCCGGAGGAAAAGGGGTGAAGAGGAGCAGCGAAGGTAGGATAAAAGAATATGAAAGTAGAGGAGGAATTGTGAGTGTAGTTCGAGGAAAAAAAGAGGAATTTTTGAAATGCAGGAGGACTTGTTTCGTAAGAAGTAGAGTGTGGGGGAATAGCAGAGCGGAGGACAAGTGGTAAAGGTACTCTTTTGGAATAAAGAAGGGGTAAAAAAGACAAGAACTTTTGCAGGTTTGTGCAGGGATTTGATGCAGTATGACAAATAGAAACGTGGGTAGAGAGCAAAGAATGGAGAAAAATAGAACCAAGGCTACCAAGAGAGTTCAGGTGGAGATTACAAGAGGCGGGTAGTGAATGATATGGGCGAAAGCGGTGTTCAATACGAGAATGGGAAGAGAAGGTGATATCGAAGGATACGGTTCTGAACAAGGAGGAAGAGATTCCAAAGGACTCCATGGTAAACAGAAGATGGATGGTCACGAGTAGTATAATGATAGGATAAAAGTGGGAGGATATACGAATGTGAGCAAGGTGGGTGCATCGGTCATAGACTATGTGGTCGTGAATATGCAAGGTTAAGAGGGGACAGAGAGATTCATAGAAGAAAGGGGACCTAAATCAGACCATCAGCCATCAATGATGTGAATAGGAGGCGAGAGTGATGGTGGGCAGGGAAGAGAAGAAGTGATGAGAGGGTAAGAGGAAGATGTGGAGGGCGGAGGCTATATAGAAATACCAGGAGAAGTCAGGAAAGGCAAGTTTCGAAGGGGGGACAGTGGTAAGATCTGAAGGAGAAAGTCGAAGAGTACATGCAGAATAATGTATTTAGAAAGAATAAAAAAGAAATGTGACGCACTACGAGGGGAGGGCCCTTTGCAGCAAAAAATCGATCTCCTGATTATGTGCACTTATTATAGTTTGAAACTTGCTCTTTCGATTGGTGAAATCAGGAAAATTTTCCGCGCAAGATTTCATACTTAAAAAGACTGTTGAATTGGGCGTTCGGAACAGCGATCCTCAAACTCTTCCTTTCTTCTTTCCCTCCTCCTGTAAAATCTGCGCAAGGCTGCTAAGGACCCTTTTCTCGTAGCGCGTCACAAATAGTAACACTATGGTGAGATAGAGGATTTAAAGATGAAAAAAGAGGTTAAAAGGAAGTAGAATAAGTATAATGAGGGAACTGCACTGAGAAGAGAGTACTGGGAGATGAGGAAAGAGTCTGACGTTTATGTGTGAGAGGAAAGAACAAGAAAGGGAGAAAGATCTGGAATATGATTCGAAAAGTGTTAAGATAAAGGAGGCGTGTGAAATATAATAAATAGTTTCAGCAAGCGTAGGTAGGATACAAGTGAGGAAATTGGGGATGAGGAGTTGATGAAGTTTTCAAAGAATCATTCCAGGTCATAGATCAACGGAAGAGGGATGATGGAAGTATATGAATGAGAGAGGAAGGAGAGACTGGTTTCCTCCTAAGTAAAGTCGCAAAGAATGAGTTGAAAGGCGATAGAGTAGAGGAGAGTAGAGAAAGGTCTGATAGGGAGGGTAAGGGTATGCACAGAGGGTGAGAAGAGGAGACAGGATTGCGTGAAGGTTTCTGTATGGATAGGGGATTGAGACAGGGGTGTCCACTAAGCCTGATTCCTGCGATTTCTGTCGCGGAAATGGTTAGGAAGCTAGAGCAAGGAGTGGTAGCAGGATCAAGGATAGGAGGGGAGGCCATAGTGTTGCTGACAAAAAGTGAGGAGACCTTAAAGGGAATGATAAAGAGGACGGAAAGATACCTGTTCAGGAGTCACTTAGAGGTGGGTGCGGAAGATGACCAAGCTTATGGTGCCAAATAAGTATGAGGAAAAATTCCTAGGAGAGAGTGGAAACATGCTGGTGAGGAAGTGTGGGTGAGGGGAGGAAAACAATGGAGGGGATGAAAAGATGAAGGGTGAGAAAGAAAGTTTTCCCAGAAAAAATGTTCTGCAGCGGCATGAAGCAAGAAGACGCCTCAAGGAGAGAAGAAGGTGTATAAGATTTTGAAGAAGGAAGGCATAGCGAGAATGAAGACAGAAGTAGAGTTTAAAGAATGTTCTTGATGTTATTAAGAATATTCTAGAAACTAAGGTCAGGCACAAAACAACAAGGCTGTGGAGACATCAAAACATTCTAGAAAATCAGCATAGGCATAAACCGCTACAGATGCTGAATCGTCTTCATGCCGGCAAAGTAGAAATTCAGAATCAAGTACAACCTTACTCATTTGTTTAAAAAAAAAAAATTTCGCAGAGTTGGCTACATCTGGGGTGGAAGAATAAGAATAATCAATTTGAATGAAAGAAAATAAAAATTTTAGATTTGAACTCGGTTTTGATTTCCATAGGGATTTTATGCATAGCGAAAACTTAAGTTAGCATGAATGTGTACAATATACACGATCGCTATGGGCTCCCAAAGGGGCTTACAATCGATTAACCTGAAGGGAATGAGATAACATGGGTGCTTGTAACAAGTTAGTTTCATCCTTCGAGATCCTCCGATCTTATGGAACTAAAGAGCGATGGAGAAATTGAGTTTCCTAAGCCGTTTGCAACTCAGTTAACACGGATGAGGATAAGCTTCCACATGGCGTAGAACCTCTCTGTGTACCTTCACCAGAACTTGTCGTCCTAATCTCGAAGAACTCTGAATTTCCGATTAAGAACCTCGAAAGTAGTGCTGTCACGAATTGGAAATTATAACTAGAAATAATATTTTTCAAGTCTCCCTCAATTATTGTTAATTGTTAAAAGAGAAACTTGCCTCTTTTTTCCACTCGATATGATAGAAATGTTTATAGAAATCGAAGACATTCATTTCTTTTCAACTGTGATCTTCATTTCCTACAAATTCACTGAATGTAAACACTGTGGCGTCATTTCGAAGTATCTTTTCCAATTACGTATTATTAAAGGAAACCTGAAAATTGAAGAACAAAATGACGTACAAAGAAATACATGATAATGTTTAGCCGTGTAGTTAAATTCAACTGAGGAACACAAATTTCCAAGAGGATAGTTGCATTTCTAGTCGAAAGAGGAATTTTAGTCAAAAACAAAAATTTTATTACAAATGTCAATTTTTAGACTAAAAAAATAAGCTTTTCATATGACCGTTAATTTTCAATTAACATCAAACCCAAATACATGTTACCCTGAAATAATTGATGAAGTTCAAAGAAAATTACGAGTGCCGAGCAAGTAACTACATTTTCAACTAGCATAGATGAATTTCCAACAAAAGGAAAAAGTTATTAATAATAAAGTCGACTTTTCAACTACGAAGATTGTTTTTGGATTAAATGGAATATTCGTATATATTTTCTCCCTTTTTCGGACTCTACATAACCTCTCCTCTACTCCTTTACGCACTTCTTTACTAACTCAGGTGTGGGAGACCTGCAGCTCAAGGTGGGTTCCGAATCACCAAGAGCCGCAGCTACTTAGTACTCTTTGATTATTCCTGATGGGTTCCCTGAGGGCAGCCTCATCTTATTCTACCTAATTCTCCTTATTCTCACTATACCATTTCAGCTGCCAATATTTTTGTGGTTGACTTCTGTGCACTTTTTTTCATTCATGTTTCCCATCAACCTTTTCATTTCGACAATTACTCTTTCTTTATTATTCATTCGCTCCTCCAGCTCCCTCCAATTCCTTCATCCACTCCTCCGTCCTTCCTCCTCTAAAATCCTTACCATATTCTCTCGCCAGCTTTTTTTCTTTCATGATTCTCATACGTCCTTCCCATACATGTTTCCATGTTTCTTGTTCCCATTTACATATTATGCACTTTCTTTCCTCCTTTTCTTCCCAATATATCGCTTCTGTGACTTCGTTCTCAAATCTAAATTTTGCTATTCTTGTCCATCTTCTTTTTCCTAAGCCTATTCTTAATACTTCGGTAGTCTTGCTTCAATTCCCTTTTCTCCATTCTACTACACTCTCCTTTAGCCGGTCTTTACTTTCCCTATATTGATTATCTTCTGCTCTCCACTTACTCTCCTGTCGATCTTACCTCCTTCCTCATCTTATCAATCACTCTTCTGAGTTTTCCCAATAGCGTGTTTACTCTTTTCTCTCCCAAATTCCCTGCCTCCTGATTTTCAATCTTTTTCCTTAACTCCCTCAGCTTATCTTCCTCCTAACTACCCATCTTCAAGCTTCTTTTCCTTTTTCTTTTTGTTCTTTCCTCTGCCAAACTTAGGTCATCTTTATCTCAAAGTCGCTATCACCGGAAAGTGCTCGAAACCTATCTCATTTCCTACTTCCATTCTAACCATCATATTTCTTATTCTTTCTTCTGTAAGAATGTAATCAATCGTAGCATCCCCTCTTCCTGCAAACGTTATCCTCCCTGGTATTTCCGTTACAAATAAACCATCCAGTCTCCCCCAGCAGGTCCAGAAGCCTTCTGCCCTCCCTGTCCGTCTCTCCATGTTTTGAATTTTTCATGAAGATATTCTTCTCTCTGTCCGACAGCTCTGCTCCTTGTAACATTATTCTACTATCAGCACATAACAATCTAATATTTTAACGTTAAGAAACCTGAATTTCAGAGACATTACGTCAATTTTGTCCTTCTTTTTAAAGTTTTTTTCTTGAGTAAAACTGTCTCGAGCTTTCCTCTCTATGGGATACACCATATATTTTAGGATCAATCAAATTTAATTTATCCTCGTCAGGAAATTGGTACCGAGTATACAATTGTCATGGGTTCCTCGTTCAAATTAAATTCTGAATCACTTTTCTCAATTCTCAAGCCTTTGATTTTAAAGTAATTTCCGATCCAAAATTCCCTCGAAATACAAATGTTCTCTAACTTCAGGATCTAGCAAAGCTTCTAATTGGGCTATGTTCATTTTTTTATCTTTACAAAACAGAGAGATGGGATCACAGAACCGAACGAAGAATTATTGTGCAAACCAAGCGGATTGTCATTTTAAGACTAGTGCTCGCAGTTTAAACGCAAATTAATTCTACATCAGTTCCCCTTCCCTTTAGAAAATGCTGAGATTTTACTTTCAAAAAGATGATAAGTGAGAAGTTTTTCGCAGGAGAACCATGTGTGCAATGTTTGCCATAGAAAAAAGTTTCACTTTCCTACCAATTTTTCATTTTTTTATTCCACCCATAGCTCAAAGCTAGGCATGAGATAGATTTCTCCTCCTCTTGACGTACACAAAACTACTTTTTATGGACCTCAAAATCTAGATGACAAAACCACGTGCCTATTCTGGGAATCCGCTACGTTCCATAAGGCTTTCTGGTTTTGTGGTCCAATTTTTTTAGTTTCAAGAAAAAACAAAAGAATCGCTGGATGCACTCGTGTCCACTGAAATTCCCCATACAAGTTTGAACCTGATGCATGGGTTCCCGCACATTAACGGGTTATCAGGCAAAAGAGATCTAAATTCTGGAAACCCCGTAAAGTGTCACCAATCGATGTTCTTGTTCTTGAATTCACTCATATCCATTCATCACGATATCCAGAGTCTTTTTAGTTTTGACATTTTCAATGAATAATAGAATTTATACTTAGTCCAACCGTAATTCAAAATTATATATTTCTCTTCGAAATTGGACAACTATTCATTTTTCTCATTCGTTATGTTAAACCTGTACAAAATTAAGATATCTACAAAAATTATTTATGTTATAAAAATATGTCGAAAACTTATAACGATTTTTAATATAAATAAAAGGATTCATATAATGGATAAATATAATAAAGATGGAAAATCAAGCAGCGTATTTATATATAATATTCAAATAGTTATAAATAGAATATTGATGAGGTACATAAATATCATGAATTTCAAATGCTCTGCTCCAAGTTAGCCACTGAAACGAAAAAACCTTCAACTAAAATGGTTGAATTTTCAAACAAATAAATGAATTCTCACTCAAAAATACAAATTTTGAACCAAAATTTGAATAGTCAAATCTAAAATTTGAAAAAATTTATGTTAAACCAAACAAATGGAATTTCTAACTACAACTATGAAATTTTTAAGTCAAATTAGTTTTTTCAATTTGAAATTAAGAAGTAGGGAATTCTAAATTGTGGAAATTTTTAAAAATCCACGTTCCATGTTGTGTTATTCTTAATTTTCCATCTTGAGTCAGCTAAAAAAATCTCACAGAGCAAGAAATTTGCGGAAGGTTTTCCCTAAAATGGAAAAAAAAAATACTTTCCCTCCTCTATAGATATATATTTCAAAAATTTCAAAATCAGACTAAAGGAACATAAGATCTCTCTAATCCGTAAAGAGAAAGCTGCCATTTAGCGTATTTTTACGGTGCGATTTTTAACTGTCGATGCGACAATTTGCAAAAGTGAAAATTGCTGATCTAAAGGTAACTAACTTGGAGCAAAAGAAGCGAGCAAAACTTGCT
>WSXT02211056.1:0-17757 GCA_011762715.2 Neuroterus valhalla | reverse complement strand
TAGTTAACGAACTAGACTTGTATTTTTGTTCCCTCAAAATGGTTGCTAAAGCACAATCGAATATCATCATTCTTTCGGAAGTTATCGAGTTCACCGATTTTTTTCCATTATTTTTTGTGCGATCAAATTTGGAATTTTCGATTTTTTGAAAAAATTCAAAAAATTGTGAAATCCATTTTGTAGGGCATTCAAGAAGAAGCATTTTTTCTATTATACTTTTTTTCATATCTTTCGTTGTTTGGCGGAAAATGCTCATTTTCGTTTATATTTTTGAACTTTGAAAATGCCACAACCCTGACAATTTTACTTTTATGAAAAAAAATGATCAGAATAAATTGTTTCAATTTTTACCTTCTGCAAGAAACCGTACTCCAAATTTTTGAGTCTTGGAAAAAAAGTCAACAAAAAATTTCGAATGCTCCCCCTCTCTCATTTTTTATCCAAAACAGCTAGACTTGTATTTTTGTTTCCTCAAAATGGCTGCTTAAGCAAAATCGAATATCATCATTCTTTCGAAAGTTATCGAGTTCACAGATTTTTTTCCATTATTTTTTGTTCGATCAAATTTGGAATTTTCGATTTTTCGGAAAATTCCAAAAAGGTTGTGAAGCTAAAACTCTCATTTTTGTTAACATTTTGGAATTTCGGAAATGCCATAACTCTGACAATTTCGTTCTCATCAAAAAACATCATGGGAATAAATTGTCCCACTTATTACTCACTAAAGGATCTCAAAAATTTTCAAAATGCTCCCCCTCTTTTATTTTTGATCCGAAGTAGCTGGCTAACAAACTTGACTTTCAGTTTCTGACACTGAAAGGGTGTACCAAAGGCCAATCAAATCGATTAGTTTTTTCGGAAGTTATCGTGCTAACAGACTGACCTACAGACAGACAGACACATTCGTAAAAACCAGTTTTTCGGGTTCAGGGGGTCTCAAAACGTGGACATTTGACTAAACCTGGGGGGGGGGGGGGTCAAATTTTACACAAATCTAATACCTTCTCTGATGAGAATGTAATAACCACTACCAGGTTGGTGGTGAAACCCGGAGAAATAAGTTCTCACACGGAGACACGGAGACCGATCCTGAAACCCGTAGTCTCCGGGTTGAACCCGGAGAGTTGGTAACCCTATCTTTCGTTGAAGCTTCTCCTGCTTTAACAAATACATTCGTATTGCGCGTCCCGTGCTTCTCTCCTAATTCTGTGCTGGAAATAACACTTATTTATTTTTTATTTTGTAGTTCACGAATAAAACAGAAACTATGCGTCTGAAAAAAATATAAGGTCAAATTCGTAGATTTTCGCGTGTGTCAATTTCGTGTCAAATTTCCCCCCTCCCCATTTTTGTCAAATGTCTACGTTTTGGAATCCCCTTATCCCGAGAGAAATGTTTTTACGAATGTGTCTGTCTGTATATCTGTCTGAATATCTGTATGTTTGTCCGATAACTTTTGAAAAAACTAATCTGCTTGATTGACCTTCGGTTCACTCTTCCAGTGTCAGAAACTGAAGGTCAAGTTCGTGAGCCAGCTATTTTGGATGAAAATTCAATAAGTTGAGGCATTTTGAAAATTTTTTAAAGAGAGAGAAATGTTTCTTCTTTAGTGCCTTACAAGATTTTCCGAAGAACTTTTCAAATTTCCTCAGAAAATCGAAAATTAAAATTTTTGCTGTAAAAGAAAAATAATTTAAAAGAGAACATTCTATTTCTCGGTCGACCAATGCAAGATTCGGAAAAAGATTTTGAAAAATGGAAATTCGACAGTCCAAAAAGATCTACAAATGTGTTAGGTAGTACTTTTTGATTGGACAAGTAGTTTTTGTTTTATTCATGAAAACAACATTAAGAAGAAAAAAATAGAATTTTTCAACATATAACACGAAGTAAGAAGAAAACAAGAATCCCTACTCAAAATGCGCTTCAACTTTGTTATCGATACGTGCTCTGCTCCCTCTGCTCGGGGGTTTGAGCGCGCCTAGGGCGCGCGTCTTTCGGACCTCGCGCTTCACGCTCGATAAAAAATGTACCTCGCGCTCTGCGCTCGGTTTTAGATTTACCTCGCGCTACGCGCTCGGTCTTTGTACTTTCCTAAAATTGTGTATAGAGATTTTGAAATTAAACAGTAGAATGTCGGCTGCTGTGTTTGATGATTGTGAATTCTCTTTTGCTTAAGCTTCTCCGGCTTTAACGAATACATTCTCATCGGATGTCTCGTGCTTCGCAATCGATCGAAATATGTCCGGAAAGCGAACTTTTCTGTATTACCTTTAACTCTGATGCATCAAATGTATATAATAATAATTTAAATACCTCGTACGTTGTTTTGTTTTCAAAATTTCAGCAAGTCTATTCCTAATATTATTATAATTACGATTGAAACAAAAACCATGCATTCCATAGAATAACACAGTTTTTTTTTTAAATTTTCCCTTTGTATCCCATTGAGTTTTGCTAGTCTTCCATTATTTCTCGTTCGATCATAATGAGGATTTTCGTTTTTTGAGAAAATCCGAAAAGGTGTACGGGGGTGCGGGGTCAAATGTTACACAATTCTAGTACCTTTTTTGATGAGAATGTAAAAATAGACGATGACAATTTATTCGTTAAATCCGGAGAAGCTTTAACAAAAAAGAATTCGCAATCATTTATACTTTAGTCAAGATTTGCTTTTTAGTTCCAAAAGTTCTATACACACATGTAGGGAAGTACAAAGACCGAGAATGCAACGCGCCCTAGGTGCGCTTAAAGTTGCGAGCAAAGCGCACCATGAGAATGTACTCGCGCAGTGGGCATATTTTTTCATTTTTTTTATTACTCTTGGTAATAATACAATTACTCTTTCGTAAGTCATCCGATACATAGGCTCCGAAAAGAACGAGAGACAGACATACACCAACATGAAACCTGTTTTTTCGAATTAAGGGAGTCTCAAATCGTGGGAAATTTATCGAATCCACTGAAGTCGATTTCCATATCAATCCAATACCTTCTCATTATAATAAGAATCTAAGCAACATCAAGGACTCAAAAAGAGTTAGTGAATTTTTACTTTGGAGTGAAATCTAAGAGCAGCGTTGCAACATTCTCCGCAGAACTGTTACCCATCAGATGATTAATTCAATGTGTGAGTTTCAGAAGTATCCAAATGTGTTGTGACCGTCTCACAAACGGCCATGCAGTTAACGGAACTTGATGATTCCGAAGTTTTTATTTATAATGCGCCAGTCACTACTATTTGTCAAAATTCACAAAGTGATGACCTTCAGAATAATTGTTTTTGATCGCTTATTTAACACTTTACGGAACCATATCATAACTTTCAAATGAGAACACAAGTCGCGGAGAATATTAGCGATGCTCGAATTTCCTGAGAGCAAATCAGGGAAAGGGTTCACATGCACAATAAGGCAGTTGAGAAAAATCAAATGCTTGCTAAAAATGAACACTATTTACTCAATAAAAGGTGCAAATAGATGAATCCTTACCAATCAAATTTTCGATCAATTACTTTTGAAATTACTCGAGAAAGAGTAACGCGTTGAGCACCATCATCATTTCAAACATATTTGAGCAATTAGCGCGTGGCTTGCCGGCCATGTCGGACCGATGTCAAATCTGTTACTCCAAGATTAGATACAGCAGAATTCTATTTTTGAAGAAGAGCACTACGACAAAGAGAGTAAATTTAAATTTCAGAGCAAAGACACACGGCGGAACTTGGTCAAGGTAAACTCGCATCTCAAAAGTTCAAACGTCGATCTTTCCGCTACAAAACTGCAATCAGCCCATTAAAATTCCAAATTTGAAAACACAAAGAGTGCGTCGGTGCGATTCATAAATTTGAATAATAAGTTGTAAATTTCATGAGCAACAGTCGCAATAGGCTTTTCTTGGGGTAAGGCAAGCCCTCATTTTCTGCTGACGATCAATCCAGTTTGTGAGCATCTTCTCAGCTGATAAGGTTAGGAGCACACCCGTGCAGGGTATCAGCACTAGGAAGCCGAAGAGTGGTGACTTCCCCCGTGACGAACCTAGAACCCTCAAGTTGAGAGTCCTGGACGCAATCAAATCGTCGAGCGTTCCACTCTTGGTTCCTCTCTCTACTATTTTTCCGGCATTCCTCGTCGTCGGCCATTCTATCCGCTGGCACCTGACAAGCCCAGGTTTACAAAACCCCAGTTATCTCAGGAAACCAGAAAATCAAAGCGATCAATAATTATCGTATTGAAAGTTCGTAAGTGCTCTGAGATTTAGGTGCAGCTCTACCCTCAAAATCTTTTCACGCAAGAAAAAAGAAATGAGGAGCTTTGTAATTAGTTGTTCATGTTCAGTGATGCGGCGACAAGATCGTAATTTGAAATCCACAGCGTAGCGACACATTCTACCTTAGCCAGTCACTATTGGTTTGCTTTGTTCTGGCCAGGAGTAAGCGATGACAACGAGATAATCAAATGGGAATTGACCGCCCCCAAAACCGGATGCCACTATCCTGAGAGATATCTATTTAAAAAAATCGTAATTAAATGTGAAAACGAACAGTGATGAAATCAACTGACTGAAAAAACAGTAAACAAAACCATCACCATCAGATGATTTTCCTGACGATTTGATTATGACCTAAGAGTATTAGTGTCAGAATAATAGGTCGATTCAATTCCCAGAGTCATATTGCCCTTTGGAAAAAAATGCCTCCATTGACAGATCTCCTGGTGTCAAAACAAATGCCAGTTCCATACAAACTATATTTATTATCTCAGAATGCGGTAAAAATGAGGTTCACGGCCCAATGAAGGAAGTTAAATAGAGATAAGGAAAAACCCCAAAGAAAGTTGACTCAAAATTTGAGCATGAGAGCCATGTTTTATTCTTGTGCATATCAACGACATGCGACTCCTCATAAGCCTGTTCATCATTTCTATAACTATGGTATGACTTCAAATGTTGAATCTGCTCTTTCTCGCGAACCTTGGGCTTTCGATTTTTGGCCTTAGATTCGTAAGCCTTATCGAAACGATGGACTATCCATATTGCTAAGATATTTAAAATTTTTAACCCTCTCCAACCAATCCTTTGGTTTTAGAAGAGTCCTGACATTGTTTACTTTTAATTATCGCCTTAGCTTTTGATACGGAAACGGCTCTCATTCTTTGCGGTATTGTACCCAAAGCTCAACTCTGGGAGATGCAAATCGCAATAGGAGATGCAATAGTCGCGAGGGAAAATCCTAGCTCAGCGCATACTTCCTTGAATACTCGATTGAGTTCTCCTGTGCAGAAACGCAGGAGTACTCCATCTCGGTATTATTAGATCATAAAAATGCTCACCGACAGTTAATCCATTAGCTGTCCTGATCGGATCAATCTCAACCTACTTAGTAAACAAGTCTTGAAAAACTAACACGTATTGGTATACGGACTTACTAGGAGAGAGAGGGCCCATGAAGTCTGAAGCAACCACCGTCCGAGGCTGTTCGACGACGCGTAGACCCATTATTCTGACCAGGCGTCATGATGTACTATAGGCAATAGTTACTTGACGCTATTCCCTTGTGTAGTATTTTCGAGACCAAGGAGACCGGATTAGGGTATCTAATAGGATTCCACTAATCGCTACCGTCAACCGCCTAAAGAACTACCAATTGCCAGACATCTAAATGGACCTCTACTCGTCTTTGATACTAACTATTTTTCACATCTTTTACTCAAAGTTTATCAGTATCGACATAAAAGAATCCTTGTTTCTGATCTTCAGACAATCGTGATAAAGCGTGCGGAACCTGATGCAGGGCACCTTTCATGTAGATTATCTCAAAATCGTACTACAAGAGCTCTAAAGACCACACAGGTATCTCTGTTATAGGATTGCGAAGATTGCTGAGCCAATCCCCTTGAAGTAATCCCCTTGAAATGAACCTGTTCCGAGAATTCCCGAAACTTACGGATACCCAAACCACTATTAGGCATTTCCTCTCAGAAGCCGTATAATTCCGTTCGACAAGATTGAATGTCCTACTCACATTATCAATTACTCGCTCTTATCCTGATGATTTTTGTGTAATTATTACACCTATACCGGTTGGACTTGCATCGGTCTAAAGGTTAAAAGGAAAACTAGCCATGTGAGAAGTTCAGTCACTCGCGCGAATTCAGGAATGTATCTTCTGTACTAGGAGGCCACACCTATGAACTTACGTAACTTTTTAGGGTTGCGCGGTGCAGGAGTAGTCAGGAATGGTGCACTCTTCGCGAGATCTGGTTTGAGTCCATCGCTATTTACGATAAAACCTTGATGCTTCATCTCACCACAACGAAACTTGCTTTTCTTGGAATTGACTGTGAGGTCCGCTTCCGCCGATCTCTCCAAGATCCTCGCCAGCCATACAAGGTGTCCCTGATAAGTTTCCGTTACGATGATGACGTCGATTAAATAAGAAAATGCATTGGGCCTCATAGCTGGTGTCACACGGTCGATAAGCTTTCTGAAGGGAATCTGAATAATGATCATGGCCAACAATAGATCTGACTCATTATACATGTCTTATTTGACCTTGGGAGAGACGACACAGTTACGCTGCTCTATGGGCCGATGACCCTAAACATCTTTGTGATGTGTGCCCTAGAAAGTGTCGAGAAGCGGTAGAGTTATCTGAATTTTAGGAGGAAGTTTGAGGTCCAAAAACTTTTTCAACTCCTCCCTTCCACCATTCTTCAACTCCACTATTCGTTCACAACCCTCTTCTTCTACTAATAATGTGGCTAGTGAATTGTATAGGCCCTTACGATCAGGCATCCAAAGTATCTTGGAACGGCCACCGAAATAGATATCGAATTTCCCCTGCGCATCAAGTCCCAAAAAAATGTGGTGTCTAGGTCGATGGCGACTCTAATGTCATAATCTCGAGTCATACCTCCTATTGAGAGCGAAAGTTCGATTTTGCCTTCAATACCGTCTGTGTCCCGTTCACCAGGATCGTGACTGACTTCAGCGACTGGTCCAACTCCTTATTGAGTCCTGGAGGAACCTGTATCAAACAAAGCTTCTACCAAAATTGAGTCAATCTTTACCTCCAGATGTTCTCTGTCCTTGAAGTCATTCATTTGCACGAGTCCACTGATAAGTTCCGGTTCGCTTGTGTTAGTCTCGGTCGAAATTTCAATGTAGCATGCGGCCGGACCCGTACCACACGGAAAGCAGTCTATGATATCTACCGTCGGAATCATATCAGAATCATCCGCGCTCTACACAAAGCGTTTTTCTGCTGTACGTTCTCCACCATTTCTATAAAAAGGTGACCCGACATAAAGCTTAATCTAGGCCTCAAAATTTTACCTGAATTCCCGTATGTATATGGGTTGTTACTTCCAGTATATGAGCCGGGACCCTAGAACTTCTGAAGGGTTTTTCCTTGTCTCAGGAAAAGCACGGGGGTTAGTAGGCGTCAGTCTAAGGAAGACCCGTAGTTAAGCACGAAATGCATTATCCAGATCAGTAGAGCGTTGTTAAAAAACGGATTATGAAGGGCAAAATGTCTATTCTCGGATTGGACTCAGCAGGACATTCTCTAGTTCCGAGGACTTCGGAGGAGGAATGTGTGATCTCAAGGGGTCTGGAAATTGATGTGCCGCTGGTATCGTCTATTTGCTCATCTGCAACTCAGCCTCCCTAATTAGTTGTATCTGCAAAGGGTTCAAGAAGGGATGGCCCACATTAGATATCGACCCAGTTGGTTGATATATGGACGGCTTAGTTCTGAGGGCGAAACAGCCCCTATTGACATGGAAGTTATTATTGTCTTGGAGATTGCCCTCTACCACCATATGATGTAGTACCAGTGGAGGAAGTAATATTATCTGTGCTCACACTTGTTTCTGCTGAAACTGTGACTGTTACCACAGAATCATAAACTTCGAGGGGGGTATCATTGTCAAAACAGTTGTTAGAAGGGGTTAGCTCCTGTAAGATTGAGAGATAAACATTCTGCTCAACGCACTTCATCTCGGTATCGGTCTCCAGTGAGGTCACCAAGGTCACATCTAATTCGCGTGATGTCCGCATCCAATTCAAAAACACAAAATGTTCGGCAGTGTGGTTTATGAAGCCGAATGATGAGTGGAAGATCATGTAAGTAACAGTTTTAATAGACTTTTCTTGAGGTGACATAAGCCCTATCCCTGAACTGACGAGCAATCCAGGTACATAGGATCTCGTCAGCTGGTAAAGTATCAGCACGAGGAAGTCGAGGATTGGTTACTTTCCCATAACTAACCTAGAATTTCCGAGATGGGAATCCTGTACGTCTTACAATCCCTCGTCGTCGGCAATCCCATCCACGGGTCAGTAAGAAGCCTAGGTTTGCGAAACCCAAGTTACCTCGGAAAACCAAAAAATCGAAGAAATCAATTATTTTCATATTGGGATTTTGTGAGTGCTTGCGGCTATTCATCCAAAATTGATTTACGCGAGAAAACAGAAATTAAAAACTCCGGAGTCTCTGGTTTATGTTGAGTGACGCGGCGACATGATCGGTATACCGAAATACACCGCATCACAGTATTCAGGTTAGAATTAAGCAGGCATAAAAGACTAGTATTTTCTTTCTCCTCATGAATCCCAATCCATTCTAACAAGTTGGAAACATAAGAGCTTGTCCATAACCCACTTCACCAATTTGGGGTTGAAAAGGCGTTTCTCCAACCTGAAATTCAATTATTTCATTATCGGTTGGAAACTTCACGACTTGATTGATGAATGTAAGATTATGTTGATAAATTACCTCTTTTCTGAATAATCTATTCTTACGGTTGGGAAATACGACTCTTAGCTTCAAATTTATTTTTAAGGTTGAATGATGGATTTTCCTGTTCAGAAATATTTTGATTGGAATTAATATTTTCAGTAGTCTTTCTATTGATTTATTTTATCAAAAATTTACGAACGATTTCTTTATACTCTAGGGAAACTTGATCGATTCTCATTTTTTGTTACAAAATCAGATGCCAGTGGATATCACCATCACAGACCACCTCCACGAACTCTTATCGTAACAATGGTTGATGGTACTACTTATTCCGGAACTCTCGAGCGAATAGATGATAGAAAAATACCCATCTGGATGCAACCTGGACAAGTGCATCCAAGGGATTTCCACTATTTTATACGAAGACGAAATAAACATTATGAATCAATTCTCACTTTGCTAGATCGAAAAAAAGGTCATGATATTGCTATTCATATTCCATTGGAAGCTGAGATCAATTACGGAGATGGCAATGAGGATTATGGTGACCAATTTTCTTCGTATAATGTAAAATATTCTCATCATAGAAGTGCAAGAGGACATGATCAAGGCAATATGTCAGAAAGCTGCCACATATATCTATCAATGCCTAGGCCAAGTGCCAAGGTGTACACTTCACCTTTTGTGTACGCTGCACCGTGGAAACACATGTACAAACTATTCGAAGACGAATATTTTCCTGTTTAATGTTGCATTGCCTAATATTTCTGTGTTCTTCATTCAACTGTACCTACGGCATTTTACTGAGGATAGGATTTACAGTAGTGGAGACTCGAGTTTCGCAAATTAATAGGAAGACTTTGAAACTTTTACAGTATCATCTAGTCATTCGAAGAATGTGCATTTATTAAAATTTTGTTTCGTGTGAATTATGAAACACATTGCGTTGCTCATTTTCAGGGTACTGTCAACAGCAAGCATGTTCTTCTGCAATGCGAGGTAAAGACGTCACATGGTCATGAACTTTGGGGTATTCTACGTTTGAAATTATTTTGTTCCAATGCGTTCTTGAACTGGATTATATTAAATGACAAGCTTCATTCCTTCTTCAAAATGTATTTTTTCCCTTTGAACCCTTGGAAGAATTATTGTTTCCAGTACGTCTTAAAGAAAATAATAAAATAATTTTTCTTATCTGTTTTTGTCTCACGTATGCTTGTCTCACTTGCAAACAGGTGCGCACCGGAGACGCGCGTTTTTTACGTTTCGCGCTCCATGCTCAATAAATTATTTATCTTGAAGTACGCATCTAAATATATATTTCACAGTAAAATCAGTTTTGATGTGAGGTCTTATCGGGTACATAAAAAGACAAAAAAGTCCAAATTTTAGTACTATACAAATGTTGGAGTAATTAAATAGATGGAAAAAGAGTTCCTTATCTATTATAACACCTCAAATTGAGTCTCTGAATGATAATGGATTTATATCACCTTTGATTCAGAAAATACATATTTCGCTGACTTCCAAGTTTCCTTAATGGAAATATATAATTCATTGTTTACAGATAAAATCAGTAAATGATTTCATACGAAATGTATGATATCGATTGTTTCAATAGCTCAGCTAGTGCTGATTGCGTCGAATGTTTCATCCTGACTCAACTCTCATGTTTGTTCATACGTTGGCCAACCGCTACCCCAAAATCTCTAATACAGACTTTGCTACAAGAGCAAGGGATTTTATATACTCCTTAATTACTGGTATCGATCGAGGGTGACCTCAATGCATTGACTGGAGAGCAGTGATGAGAAGTATGGGATAAAGAGGAGAAGGCGTGCATAAGGGAATCGAAACACAAAAAAACAGATAGAGAGGGTAGGATACTTCTGACCTTGAAAGGAGTATCTTGGTGGTTTATCTGCATTGGAAATACAAAAGGGGAAGAGGGTGGTGAAATACCATCTACAGGAAAGGGGAGACCGTAATGGATTACATTCCGGCAGAAGAAAGGGGTCATAGAAAGCAAAGGTTGGTGGGATGAGGAATGTAAAAAAAGTGAAGAGAAAATAAAGGAGAGTGTAAGAGAATGCAGTAGAGGAGAGATCAGCAAAAAGGAGTACAATAAGAGAAAACGAGGATTTGAGGGAGAAAAAAAGATAAGGAGGAGGTGGAGAAAGCAGTAAAGAAAGAAAAGGTAATAAAGGTATGCATCATAATAAATAGGGAAAGAGGAAGAAGGGATGAAGCGAATGAGGATATAAAAATGATTGAATGGACGGAGTACTTCAGAGGACTGTAAGGGATGACATAAGCAGTGAGGAAATGAACAAGGCAATAGAAAGACTAACAACAAGGTATGGAGAGGGCAACGACGGCCAGAAGAATGGAGGACGGGATTAGTGATTCCGCTAATCAAAAAAGGAGGAGGTTAAAGGTAGAGGATTATAGAGGTATCATTCTGATGACGGTGGGGTATAAGATCTATGCGGAAGTGTTTAGAAACAGATTAGAGAGTCAGGTAGGAGAATAAGGAATCATCCCTCACAACCTGACGGGCTTTAGGAACGAAATGGGAACAACGGATGACATTTACGTCATAAACTATCTAGTGAGTAGGAACATGGGACAAAAGAGAGGAAAACACGTGCCCTTGTTTGTAGACTTCAAAGCAACGTTCGACTGAACTAACAGAGGGGCGTTGTGGAGAGCAATGAAAAAATGAGGGGCTGATTAGAAGAATAAAAAAAATATTTGTCCAGACTAGATTCAGAGTGAGGATAGAAAAAGAGAAAGGAGAGGGATTTCGGAAAGGGAGAGGACTCAGGCAAGGTTGCCCGTTGAGTCCGCTTCTGTTAAGTATAATGCTAGCAGATTTGGAGGAAAAGCTAAGGAACAACGGAAAAGGAGGAACGATCTTAGAGAGAAAGAAGCTTTATTTTTAATTATATGCGGATGATGTTGTACTATTGGCAGAGAACCAGAGAGGATTGAATATGATGCTGAGAGTGTTTGAAGAAGACGTAAGGGGAGAAGATTTAACAGTCAAACTTGGTAAGAAAAAGATAATGGGCTTCAGGAATAGCAGTAAGAAAATAGGGAACAAGTAGAAGTTCAGCGGAGAAACGATTGAACGAGTGGAGGAATTCTGTTACTTAGGGTTTCAGTTTGAATCAGGGGGAGGTAACAAGCTGCAAGTAGGAAGAAGGATGGAGTGTGCGAGTGAAATAATGGACCAAGTTTGGGGTATAGGTAAGAAAAGGTTTCAGGATGATTGGAGTAAAGGATATGGTGAGGGAAGAACTGGGTAGAGAGAAAATGGTAGTTTGGCAAGTAGAGAGAGCATAGAAGATTGAAGAGAAGCTGAAGAGGGGAGGTGGAAGCAAAATAGCACAAGCGCGCCTGATCTACAGAGAAGAGAGGCAAAATGGGAAGGAGAGAGACAGCGAACAAGAAAAAATGTGGTTGTCACTAAGAGAATGTAGAATGGCAAGAAATAGAGTTTGAGATGGTGATAAGACATGGAGAGGAAAGATGGAGGGAAATCATGGAATCGCAGTGCAGTAGATGGTATTAAATGGTCAAACGGGTGGATGAACCAGAATACCTGACAAAGTTTAGAAAGCGGAGTAAGTGGAGTAGATTGTTACGGTTTAGAATGGGAGATACGATTTTTCGAAAAAGCTACAATTTTTCGAATAAACCAATTTAAATATTTCAAAAAAACTGCTGTCATTTCAAAATTTCCAGCTTCTCCAATTACCCAGACGCACAAGAATCATATCGAACTGCAAATACAAATTTTTTCCACTTTGTTTTAATTTTTTGTATCATTGTTTGCATTCCCATACATAAGACAGGAGAAAATCAAGAGATCTATGAATGTGTTTGTTGTTCCACAGAATATGAAGTTTGATTATACTGCTAGTTAAACAAAGAATAAATTCAGTGTGTCACTGAATGAAAGTGCTTGGGATTAGTATATATAGCATTCATTGGTTAAGTCGCAATTCAGACCAAATTTTTCAAGAATCATCATACTTTTCTATTCATCTGTTAGAGCTGTAATTTTGTTCGACAAAATGAAGCTAACTGCGTCAGTTGTTCTTTTTACTTTCGGGAGGTTCATTTTTCTGACCCGTGAGTGTAATGTATTGTAATAATTATATTTCAAGATCTATATAATGTACAGCTCATAAAGTTCCTGAAGCCAGTCTTGTTGTGTGGATTACGTTCCCTTCCTTTCACCTGTCTTTCTAACCTTTTCCTAGAAGTACTTCTGCGTATATTCTGTATCCCACCGACATAAGTGTAATTCCTCTATATTCCTCTACCCCCCTACCCCCTCCTCACCCTCTCTTTCTCTTCATCCCTTATCCTCTGTCCCTCCCTTCTCAGCAAACCTTTGAAGTATTCTGTCCACTCTTTCATTTTTATCTCTTTATTCACGCCCTTTCTTTTCCTCGTTCCCTATTTATCACCTCCCACTCTCTGCCTACCTTCACTGCATACTCTACCTCTTTCATGCATCTTTCCTTCTCTTCATTCTTTTTGTCTTTCAACATTTTCTCATATTCTCGTTTAGTTTTATTATAATCACTCTTGTCAATCTCTCATCTCCTCCAATTACTCACGGATCCCTTCATTCTCTCTTTAAAATCCTCACAGCCGTCGTCCCACCATCCTTCTTTCGCCCTTTCTTCCCATCTTCCTGCTCTTTACTTTTCTCTCACCTTCTCACCAGAACGCCATTTTTACGTCTCTACCCTCCGCTCCCACTTCTCTGGTCTTTGCTTTTACTAATATACGACTTGCACAAACTCCGACGCCTCCCTTCTCTTATTCCCATAATCTTATTCCCTCTAACACTTCGTTCCGGATCATAACCTCTCCGTTTATCCAGAACCTGTCTCTCCCTACTATTCCTATGTTACCCTTACCTCTCTCCTGCCATACTCTCTAGTTGATGTTCAATTCTCGCTTCTTTTCCTATGGAGTCATGTCTTCTTGTATTCTTTCTTTACTTCCTTTTAACAAGTTCTTTCTATCCATCATCTTAAAACTTTCCTCTTCACTCCTTTATATCACCAGAATTATCCTTTCCTTTCATCAACTCTTCTATCCTTCAAACTTCTTCTACCCGCACTTTTACCTTCATTGTGTTTACATCCATTTTCTTTTGCCGATTTTCTATATCCTTAAGTATCTTCCATGCTTTCTCTTTCTTCCACGCCCGCACCCACTCGATCTGTTTTCCTCTGACTTTTCTCACTTCCCCTTCAGCTCTCCTCCTTGTAAGCTCATTTCTTCTAGGTCCCTACGCACCTCCCTTCTGAATTCCTGAAACATTGGTTCTATGCTCCGGAGCATATAAGAATCTCTTTCTGGTGTTTTCCTCTTAACTTATGTCTTTTGAATGGAATCGGCCACTTCTACCTCTTAAGCCTCCGCAACACTGTCCTCCTTACGTGCCAACGACTTGCTACTGTCACTATGTAGGATTCTAGGTATCCAAATTTGTATCAGGCGGCCTACATCAGCATTAGTAACCGTGGTTATTCAGATAAGTCAGGAAGAGTAATTATAACTATAAACTTTATTTACTGAGACAGTACATTGGGCGTACTGCGGAATATGTGTTTACAAGGAAAGATGGTGACAGAATAACTTCCGACCCGAGGTCGTACGTACTTCACTCGTGACTCTCTGCTCACGCAATATAGAAAAAAAAACTCACTGACTACATTGATCGTTTCCGGAAAGGGTTATGAAATGACCGGTCGCCACAGTATTCCTCTCTGAATGAAGGTGTCGGTGAGAATGAACAATACTATTATAGAGTTGACATAAAACATTTCTGGATAATATGCATATGTTGCCTCGATATATTTTTTGTTTACTCTTTCGAACGCACACGCAAATATACTTTATGAGTAAAAGAAAAAAAAAATTTTCACGTTTCACTAACACTGATCGCTAAAGTGCGACATGATGATCATAAGTCGGATAACAATGATTCGATTGAAGGAAAGTATGTAGAGTGATTGGAGCCGTTGCTTGAACTGAGTTCTAAATGACAGGTCTTAACTCTGATTGAGTCACTTGGTTATGAGATGATTATACATTTAATGAGTATAAGAAAAGCAGCTAGGGAGTTGGCTAAACTTATTTAACAAGTGGTTGTGGTAATCCTGATAGTAAGTAGTATGAAGTAATATTTTGAATACATTGTTAGGCAGCGAAAGATACTTTCTTTTTGCGCGCGTACCTTCTTTTTGGAGGAATCAAATTTTCTAAACTATCTAACGTAGTGAGATTTATATTTGGCGCAGTCTTTGGCGAAGTAATTGCATTCTTTAACGTAGTAGGAGTTACATTTATCGCTACGGGATTCGTAATGTCGTCCCAGGGAAAATATGCAGGTTTTACATTTTCCACGGATACTTGACGCGCCGATCCGTTGACTCCTATTTTAAAAATACGATCAGTTGTTCGGCTGATCTTTTTATGAGAATCAGTGTACGGAGGTTCGAGAGATTTTTTTTAGCCTGCTCCTACTCGCAAGAAAACGTGTGAACATGAGTTCAGGTTTTGGAAGGCATAAGGTAATCATTAATAAGGTAAAAGATCTGCTAAGGCCGAAAGGGGAGGGCGTCATAGGAAGCGGAGGTTTGTGGGATGTAAAAAAAGTTAAGAAAATTAGAATTTATACAAAATTAGAACCTATCCTGCTCCTACTCTCAGGAAAACGTGTGAACATGAGTTTAGGTTTTTATGTTGAAATTCTCGTTTTTTGCAGTGATTGCCGACCGGTACTAGTTTCATAGAACGCATATGCTCGCTGCATTCTTCTGAAAAGGACGAACTCACAGGTGTGCGTGAGGTGGTACCGAAATTCATTCCGGCTTTAAGGCAACGGTATCATGCCATTGGACGATGGGTGGTAGGCCCTCGTTTGGATTCTTTGGCAGCCTGTCAGTTGCAGAAGCGCCTTGAAAAGCTGTGATTCAAATTGTCTGCCTTGATCCGTTGTCAATGTTTCGGGAGCTTCGAAGCGGGAGACCCAAGGGTCTACAAAAGTTCAACACACTGTCAGTGCTTCGATGTCCTGGAGCGGTTTAGCTTCTGGCTATCTTGAAAAACGGTCTATCGTTGTTGAGTAGTATCTGAACTCGTTACTGTCGGGCAGTGGACCGACGACGTTCATGTGCACGGGCCTGAAGGGTCCGTCCGGAGCTACAAATTGAGTGGAAGCGAGGTGGTTAAGCCGCGATACTTTCGATTGTTGACAATCGGAACACGTCTTGTACAATGCGGTGATATCTCAATGCATTCTGGGCCGAACATATCGCTTGCGAATGATTCGATCCGTGATTTTTGCTCCGGGGTGAGCCAGGTTGTGGGAAAGTTAAAATACATTTTTTGTGAGAGAAGCTTGTATGTATGGAAGAAATGTTTCGCCCGTCAGGTCGCAAAACAGAGATCTTTGACCAGACTCCCACTTGATTTCCTGGAAGTTTAGTGAACAATCGGGAGAGTCGACAAGGCTTTTGAGTTCTTGATAGTTGTTTTGTGCTTCAGCAAGTTCGATTATACTCCACTCAGTAGGAAGATAAATTGCCTCTTCCCGGGAGAGAGAGTCAGAGATAACATTCTTAACCCCAGGAAGATGTTCGAACTTTTTGTTGATTCGAGAGATGACGGTTAGTTGTCTTTGTTGGCGAGAAGAGGCTTTCTCTGAGCGCTACACGAGAGCGTAAGTTGAAGTTTCAGCCTTCAAGATCGGGGGACCTGTGGTAAGGATGTGATGTTGCACATCGCGCGCCACGGCCTCGGATGTCTGAGACGCTCTCGTTATTTTCGGAAATTCAGCCAGGATTTCTGAGCAGGGTTGGGACCGATCTAGGGAGCTTGCCGCAGAAATACTCTCGTTTTGCGGAAAACCGGCGGCGCTGACCGCGGTGTCGGTATCGACCAGACAGGACTGGTAAGAAAATGGAGCGAGGCTGTAATATTCAGTGAGATTCGCTTTCCACCATAAGTAGCAATGCGAGTGTCGTTTTCTGCGAATGAGACCCCAACGTTTGGATGTTTTCGTATTTTTTTATCTACTGGCAATAGCGACAGGTCAGAGCTCGTGTCTATTAGTAAGACAAGACTAGAGTTGCGGACCTGAGCCGACGATCTCGACGAAGGAAGGCTCTTTCAGTTTTCAATATTCGATTTCTGTACCCATGAGCACGAGAGTTTGCAGCTTTTTGCTTTGTTGCCGAACCAGTCGAGTTTGGCATCGGAAGTTTCCGAAGAGGTTGATTTCGCGACCGCGGAGGTGTTGAGTTGTGACATAAGTGGACTTGGAAAGGCCACTACAATATTATCTGACAAGCGAGCTACAGTTTGGAAATCGGCGTTTTCCTTGCCTGCTAGAATTGCTGTTATATGCTTTGGGAGGTTATCCATGAATACAGTCTTCATGACATCGTCAGTACAACCGCTGTCGTTATAACTGCGTGAACGGTTCAGGAGAACCGAAGGTTTTCTTTCAAAGGCAATCGGACATTTTGGCCTCGTCCGTAATTCGCGCACAGCGACAAGATGCCTTATCTTGCATAAACCATAAAGACGGATCGTTCGAAAAGAACGGTGGGATTTTAGGAATCCGGTACGCATCGACGCATTCACGCTGGTTACCGCCCCCCTGCTCGAGAGCACTGAGGAGTTCTTCTCCTCATGCTGCTTGCTAGCCTGACCAGATTGTCATGATGTCAGGGCTTACATTACACGTTACACGAAGAGAAAATAAAATAATACTAATAAATAAATAAATCGCTGTAAATCGCACAAACCTGTAACGTGGATCTTCTCAGCACTAGCACGTCAAAATATCGACGCGGACGTATGCACACCAGCTGTCATCCACCTTGCTCTCGTCAACTATTTTTACATTCTCATAATTTATGATTGAGAAAGTATTAGAATCGTCTGAAATTTCACATCTTGAATTTTTAACGGAT
>WSXT02211045.1:0-17758 GCA_011762715.2 Neuroterus valhalla | reverse complement strand
TGGGTAGGGGTACTGCTCTAGTTGGTTCACAAGAAACTAACTGTTCGGTTACATCAATTGATGTGGCATTATTCTACACAAAACTGGAGCGGCGGCCATATTACATTAGAGTCATCACTCCATCAAAAGATGTAAATTAACCTCAACTGAGTTGGGTGAGTTCTAACTGAAGCAAGGTGTGAATCCCACTCAAGTTAGGGTTAGCTGCGACTGAACTCGTTTGGTTGCTGCAACCGAGCTGTATAGTTGCTGTGATCGAACAGGTTGGTTACGTAATTAGTTGTTTAACAACAAACTAGCTGTCCGGATACATCGCCTGATGTGGCATTATCCTATTCAAAATCAGAGTGGTGGCAGCATTCCATTCAGGTCGTCATTCGAACAAAAGCTGGAAGTTCACTCCAGTTTAGTTTGATGAGGTCTAACTAAAGCATTACGTGAATCCCACTCCAAAAATCTAGACAGTATATTTATTCTATTGAAAGTAGGACTCTAGCTATCATTGACATCTTGATGTTCACTTCTTTCAGATAAGAGTTCATTTTGACGTAGGAAGGAATGTGTGAGTTTGGATGTTCATTGCATTCCTCTTGATATTTCCTAAAAAAGATGTTCTCATGAGCAGGATTAGATGGTGTAGCGGCCAGAACAATAGAAGAATTTAGGGTCAGCTTTTTTCTTCTAGCAGCTAGAGATGGTTCCTGAGTTGCTTCGAGATTGATGCAGGATTGATTTATCAAACCAAACGGTTTATCAGAGCTGCATATTTAGGACCCATAGTTTAATTTGTATCTGACGACAACCTTAAAGTTCTAAGCTGTTGTCTCTTGGCCTGCTCCTTAATTTTTCTTGGCAAGGATTTTTATAATGTTGAGTCTACATTTAGAGTCATCTTTCAGGTATCGAAGATCCATTTCAGTCTGTTGTCAAAGATTAGTCCAAGAATCCTGATTGTTGCACAGGAAGTGTATGTACGAGAAGGAAGCAAAAGAGGTATGCAAGCATAGGGACGTATCGAGGATCCACATAAAGAGATTTCCTTAGCAGGATTATATCATGGATGAGAAAATTGTTAAACAAGGGTAATTGCTAGAAAGATTGTTTAGCGAACTGTCCTTGATGATCCAAAACACATCCCTTCTCTACCCTCCTCCACATCCCTGAAATAAGGTATAATGCTAACAAAATGGAGAAGGATGACAAAATGGAGAATGAAAAACCTGAATCTGAAAGAAGTGTGCTGTAAAATGTAAAAGTTCAGAATGGAGCTCGGAATGAAAACTGGAGAGTGTAGACTAGTATAGGAGAGTTAGGAAGTTGGAGCCGAGAGCGAATCGGTGCCGTGAGCTCTCTGATTATTTAAATGCAAACACAATGTTGTAGCTTCGCTACATTGTTCCCTGCTCGGTTATTTTACAATTCAATCTGCCATCCTCGTATATGTAGTCTCACTCCACTGGTGTACTGGCTCCTGGCTCCTGGCACAGGACAAAGAGGGCGAGATGGTACACGGACGGGACGGGAATTCACTGGCTGGGCTCGTTCATTGTAACGTTGTTAAATCTCCGTACTTCCATCATGTCTACATCTACATTTCTACAATCTACATTCTACATTACGGTTCCAAACTGAACCTACCCCTCAGCGGCACAAAACACGTTCCTCTCTCACTTTTCCCATTCCATCCCTTCTCCGACTTGCAGAGCCTGAATCGGAGCACCCTCGCCTGCCTCGCCTCGGTAATTGCACCCGTCTCTCGAACGCTCTGCATGATTTATGAACTCTGATCTCACGGGATGGATCTGTTATCTTCGTTTCTTTCCACGTTTCTGCGCTCCTTTAATCGGACTGTTTGTCCTCAATCCACTACCCTGCTTCAGACAATCCTAATCCGTTGTCTCTTCAAATTTACTTATACGGAGGAAAATAAGAATTAAGGGCAAGTTTATAAATTGTAATTTGAGGCGGTTTTTGTTTATTTTTTAACCTATTTATTTATTCATTATAATCCGTTTTCTTCCTCTTCCCAGCAGTAACAGGGTGGCTTCTAGGGTACTGACTGACTGACTTTCGTTTTTTTGTTCATCTACTTGTAAGCAAAACAAAATTGGGACAATGTTCAGTTCATTGTTTTAAACAAATTAGATCGACAAATAGTCTATACTATGTATTCTTCAGGTGTAAAATAATATTTTGTGTTGAAATTACTTGCTTTTATCAAAAAAATAATATTCGATCATGAAAAGTCGTCATTGGTTATTTTTAATTTTTTTTATAAAAAGTTATATAAATAAATGCCCAGGTTAGGCATTAAACGGCAGAAGAAAACGCCTTATCTCTTTTTCCTCTCAAATTATGTCGTCAGTGATGTTTAGTGGTAGAAAATCATCATCCGGTATTCTTTAATAATTTTCTAAACAAATTATTTAAATAAATGCACGTTGTGAACATTTAAAGTCAGAATGTAATGGTTTTTCTTCCTGATCTTCTTCGAATTATGTCGCTTGTAATGTTCAATACTCAAAAGTCATATTGGGTGAACTACAGCCAGCGTTATTTGAAGAAATGAGATTCTTCAAAAAACAGTCATGAATTATTAACAAATTAAAGTGCTTTTACATATAATTTATCGCTATATAACGTATACCATTATATTCTTGATAAATTTCTGCATATGCTATGAAAAAATTCTTTTCAAATTGACCAATTATAACCCAAGATATTTAACAGCAAATGTCGAATGGGTGAAATTCACCCAGCGTGACTACCGTGGCCCACATCGAAGGTGTGACTATTGAGGGTTAATAGAGGAAAATCATCATGTTATTTTCCCCAATTGAATAAACAAATCATATAAACAAATGGCCGGTGTGGACATGTGAAGGTAGAAAGAGATTTTTTTTTTCATAATTTTCGTTTAATAATGTCACTAGGGATGATCAAAGATAGAAAATTAAATTCTGGTTTTTTCATTCATCTTATAAACAAATTATATGATCAAATTCATAGCTTGGTCATTGAGAGTTCGAAAAAAATCCTTCCGCTCTCCCCTCCAATGCTCCTCAGATGATGTCGCCAGTAAGGTTTGATGATGGAAAATTATCATCTAACATTTCTTATTCATTTTGCAAACAAAATACATAAACAATTGCCTAGTGTGGATGTGTAAAGCCAGAGAAATTCGTTCTTTCACAACTAGGTTCAAAGAATATTGTGAGTGATGTAATTGTTTGGTAATCGTTGTTCCTTGCAATTTTTGTAATGAAGTATTCTTAGGAATTGTTGGAGGTAAAATTTGTAAAAAAACATGTTGATCAATATAAAATATGAGATAATAATTTTCTATCATGAAGCATCATTGACGACATTATTCGAGGAACATTTGTTTATGTAATTTGTTTATAAAATCTAGATCAATTAAAAATATCGGATGATAAATTTTTATCATCAAATATCACTGGCGATATGATTTGAGGAAAATTAAGAGAAGAGCCATTTTTTCTTGAATTCAAATGTCCACCCTTGGCATTTTTTCTCATAATTTGAACACACCAACATAACCTGGAATTGTTAAAATGTGATGGATATTTTTGGATTTAATAAATCTTTGATGGGGAAGAGCAAAATTTTTTTTAGAAAAACACTAATGTGGCATAACAAAAAAAATGTTAAGAGCTGTAAGTCTTTTCCAAAATCTATTAATTTTCGTTAAAAAAAAACAATCATCAGTGCAAATATTAACTTGATCTTAAATCGTTTCGAAATCTTTCATTTTCGCTGAAACCTTTTTTGTTTCTTCTGGTGAAATCCCTAGGTTAACCAATAAAAATGCATCTACTCCAAACTGTTTTGGTATCTAATAATTGTTATAAAACGTCAACAAGAAAAATTCCGTAATTGTTGTAAATCTTCTTTGAGATCAAACTTTCGGAATGAAAAATACAAAAATCAAACGAAAACACTAAAATCATTCAAAGTTGATAGAAGAGTCTTAATTTTGTACAGATTATAGTGATTTTTGTTCAAAAATACCAAATATTGGTACAAATGTTAACATAACCTCAAATTGTATCAAAATTGTTGATTTCCGTTAAAACCTATATCGATATTTCCTGTAAAAAGTGCTAGCTTAACATATAAGAATGTAAAAAATGCAAATCCTCTTCGATATCTAATGATTACCATAGAACGTTAACACATTATAGACTCAAATTGTTGTGGTCCTTCTTCGGGATGTGATTTTCCAATTTGAAAATACTATAATATCCAGCGAAGAACAACAAAACAATTCAAGGATGTTAAAAGATTCCTAATTTCGTTCGAATAATAATCATTTTTTGGTTCAAAATGCCAATTATGGTTCGAATGTCAACATAACCTCAGATTGTACAAAAACTGTTTATCTGTTCCGAAATCTATATTGATATTTCCGATGAAAACCGATGGTTCAACCTATGAGAATATGACAAATTGGAATCCCTTTTGAAATTTTATGATCACTGAAACACACTTACATAAAATAGTCTCAAATCGTGGTAATTCTTAATTTGGATTCATTTCCAAAAAATTGGAAATTAAACAACATTCAACAAGTTAGACTAAAATGATCCATAGTTTCTGAAAGGTTTCCATTGTTGTTTATATTTTATGTTTTTTGTTTCGAATTACCGATCGTCAGTAGGAATGTTAACATAACCTCAAAATATTCTAAGACTTTCAATCGTGTTCCAAATCTATTACGATATTTTCTGTCAAACCTGCTAGCCTAACCTATAAATATGCAACAAGTAAAATTCTCCTTGGAATTTAATAATTGCTATGAAATCTCAACACAAAATAGTCTGAAATTTTTGTGATCCTTCTCTGGAATCTATTTCACCGGAACTTGAAATTGACCCAAAGTTTCTAAAAGATTCCCAATATTTTTTATATTATGATGTTTTTTGTTTCGAGAAACCGATCATCGGTAGATATGTTAACATAACCTCAAAGAGTTTCAAAACTATTATTATGGTTCAAAATCTGTATTGATATTCACGGTGAAAAATGCTAGCTTTCAACCCCTAAGAATATAAAAAATTTGAATCCTTTCGGAAATCTAATGAATAATTTACAACGTTAACACAGAATAGTTTCCCAACCGTTGTGATCCTCCTCTAATTTTCCAAATTCAAAATACCATAATATCCATTGAAGCACACTTATATGGTCCAAAGTGGTAGAATGTTCCTGATTTTGTGCGAATAGTTATTATTTTCTGATTCGAAATGCCAATCACTGTTGAATATATCAACATAACCTCAACCCGAATAACACACATAAGTTTTGCAAACGTTTTTAATATGTTCTCTGGCAATTCAAAAACGCTTGAAATTTTTGGAAGAAAAACGTTTTGAAATCGCTAACAAATAAAACTTTGAGTGACTACAAATTCAACATGTTTTTCAAATGTTTTTAAAACGTTTGGAAAATGTTTTAAAGAAATTTGGTAAACGTTCAAAAGAAGTTTGGGAGACGTTGGAGAAGTGAAATATTGAACGATCAAAATCGCGAACGTATTCCAAACGTTTCGTAAACGTTTGGAGAACGTATTATCAAAAAATTTATCCGATAGATGGCACGATCTTTCTCGAAAGTGGCAGGAAACTAAGGTGATTACTGTATATAGGACTTCCACACACATGCTTATAAAAAAGGATACGGGAAAGATACCATTAGAAATAAGGGTATGGTCTAAATACCATTGAAAGTATATGAGCTTTTAAAAAAAAATTATTTTTTGATCAAACTTTCTTCAAACCTTCTTAAAATGTCTCTTAAACGTTTTACAAACGTTCGACAAACGTGAGGTAAAAGTTTGACAAACGTGGGGTAAACGTTTTGTAAACGTTTCATATATGTCTTGCGAACGTTTTGTAGACGTTCGGAAATATCATCTCCTCAAATTTTGCTTATTCCAGCGTTCACCAAACGTTTATAAGAAGTTTTGTTCAGTCAGAATCAAAAATGTGCGGAAGCATCCGACGTTTTGAAAACCTTTTTTTCCACCAAAATTTCAAAACGTTTTAACGTTTTCAAAACGTTTGCAAGACAATCCGTGCTACCCAGGAAATTGTTCAAAAATTTTTCATCTGCTTCAAAATCTTTATCGATATTTCCGGTGAGATCCGCTGGTTTAACCTATAAGAACATGAAAAATTCAAATCCATTTTGATATTTGAATCTATTTTCCCAAAACTGAACATCGATCCAAACTTTCTGAAATATTTCCAATGTTGTTCTTATATAAATTTTATCCATTTTAAAATACCAATCATCCCAATTTTGTTCAAATAATAATTATTTTCTGGTTCGAAATGCAAATCACGGCTGGAAATGTCAACTTAACATCAAAGTGTTTCAAAACTTTCAATCTGCTTCAAACTCTATATCAATATTTCCAGTGAGCTAGCTTGAAACTATAAGAATAGAAGAAATTCAAATACTTTTTTGAAGCTAATGCTTACTTAAAAGTAGTAGTCTCAGATTGTTGTAATGCTTCTATGGAATCTTAATTTTCGGAATAAAAAATACCATAGGATCCAACCAAGGACGCTTAAAAGTTCCAGAGTTGTTAGAAGATTCCTAATGTTGTTCAAAATTATTTTTTCTTTAGTTCAAAATGTCAATCACGGTTAGGAATGTCAACATAACCTCAAATTGTTCACAAACTTTCAATGTGCTTCAAAATATTCATCGATGTTTCCGGTAGAAACCGCTGACCTAATCAAGAATCAAAAAAATTCAAATCCCGTTTGAATTTTGATGATAACTGTAACACGATTACACAATATTTTCCAAAATTTAGAAATACGAAAATATCCAACAAGCAACACTAAAATGATTCAAAGTTCTAAAATATTTCTAATCTTCTTTGTATTCTAATGATTTTTGCTTTGAAGTACTGATCATCGGTATAAATTTCAAAATAACCTCAAAGTTTCCAAGAACTGCTTATTTGTTTCAAAGTCCCATATCTATACTTCCTATAGAAAACACAATGTTGTTCATATTTTAATGTTTTTTGTTTCGAACTACCGTTCATCGGTAGAAATGTTAACATAACCTCAAGTGTTTAAAAACGTCCAATCTGTTTCAAAATCCATATCAATCCAAAGCTGTTGAACGATTGCTAATGTTGTTATAATAATAATAATTCTTGATTCGAAATACCGATCATCGGTAAAAATTTTGACATAACCTCAAATTGTTCCAAAATTCGAAATGCCGAAGATAGGTTTTTCAAGAAAAACTTTTCATAAGATTGTTTAGGTCCTAGATACCTTTGTCCTTATTCTTAATGATGTCCCTAAATACTCCTAAAATCCATTTTTAATTGACAAACTATAAAAAGAGTTGAAATCAAAAGGCTTTGTAAAGTTACACCAGAGAGATGGAATTTCTTTTTCGAGTCTTTCATAAATAAATTTCCTTCCTGGAAATCAGTTTGTTGAAACGCCCTCGTTATTTTAATTCACACGGCAAGAAAAAAGAAGTATGGTGAGGAAGAAAGCTTCGGTTTCTTTCATCAGGGCTTCCTGTCTGTGTGTCCTGGCCGTGGTTAAAAGGGAGAAGCGAAAATAAGCGACCTGGGTTTCTCAGACTTGCATCGAGTTCCTTATCCTCTTAGACTGACAAACGTCAATATATAGCACATTCCTCTACAACCTCTATTCTATACTCTGTATACGGTTTAAGAAGCTCACATTGCGCTCTCAACTCAAAAAGAGGTTCCAATCAAACTCGAACGTTAAAAAATATAAGGAAGACAGGAGAATTAAAAAAAGAAATATATACCGACTCCATTTCCATTCAAGAGAAATGTTGGAGGATATAGAAGGGTTACCATAAAAAGAGATAGAGAAAGGAAGTAAGTTCCAAATTGAAACAGGAAGGAGAAAAGAGAGTACAAGAGAGTGAAAAGGGAATAAAAAAGAAGTTGGACAGAGCATTTAGGAAAGGGGAGGAGGAAAAACCATTTGAAGAAGTAACAAAAAGGAGCTGAAGGATAAGGAAGAGAGGGAAAATTGGAAATTGGGAGGAAATAATAAGAGTGCCTAGAGAAAAGGAGAATATAATGAAAGAAGATGGGTACAAGAGATTAAAGGGATGGAAGGAAATGTTTTAGTGCAAATCAAAACAGAAAAAAGGAGACAGAAAGTGGGGGAAGTAGTTAAGGAAGAAATGGAAAGAGGATGAGAAGGAAGAAAGATAATTCGAAGGAGGAACAAGAAGGAGCTGAAGAATTAGGAAGAAAGGGAACATTGAAAATCGGGAGAAAATAATGAAGGTGCATAAAGGAAGGAAAAACATGAAGGAGGAAAAATTGTGCAAGAAATTGAAGGGATTAAAGGAAATAGTCTAGTTGAAATCAGAACCCAAAAAGGATACAGAAAGTGAGGGAAGGAGTAAAGGAGGAAACAAGAAGATAGTAAATAGGAAAAAAAAGCATTTGAAGAAGTGACAAGAAGGAGCTGAAGGATGAGGAAGAGAGGGAACATTGGAAATTCGGAGGAAATAATAAAGTTGCTTAGAGAAAGGGAAAACATAAAGACGGAGGATGTGTACCAGAAATTACAGAGGTGGGAGGAAATGGTCTAATTGAAATCAAAAAGGAAAAAAGGAATCTGAAATAAGGGAAGGAGTTGAGGAAGTAATGGAAAGAGGAAAGAAAGGAAAAAAGAGTATTTGAAGAAGTCACAAGGAGATACTGAAGAATAAGGAAGAGAGAGAACATTGAAAATTGCGAGAAAATATTAAAGGTGCATAAAGAAAGGGAAAACATGAGGACGAAAGATGTGTACAATAAATTAAGGGGAGGGAAGGAAACGGTCTAGTTGAAATCAAAAAGGAAAAAAGGAGACTGAAAGTGAGGTAAGAAATTAAGGAAGGAATGGAAAGAGGTTGGAAAGGAAAAAAGAGTATTTGAAGAAGTAACAAGTAGAGGCTGAAGGATAAGGAAGAGAGGGAACATTGAAAATGTCGAGAAAATACTGAAGGTACATAAAGAAAGGGAAAACATGAGTATGAAAGATGTATACAAGAAATTGGAGAGATAGAATGAAATGGTCTATCCAAAACCAAAATGGAAAAAGGAGACAAAAAGTAAGCGAAGAAGTTAAGGATGAAATGGAAAATTGGGAGTAAATAATGAAGGTCCACAGAATAAGGGAACATGATCAAAACGGAAAAAGAGACAGAAAGAGAAATAGAAAAAAGATGAACAAGGTAAAGGAAAAAGGATGAGAAGGGGAAAAGAGCATTTGAAGAAAAAACAAGAAGGAGCCGAAGGATAAGGAAGAGAGGGAACATTGGAGATCGGAAGGGAAGCAGAAAGAGTTATAAGAGAGAACGAGACCATAAAGAAGGGAGAAATGTACAACAGTGTTTGGACAGAAGGAGAGTACTAAGAGAAAAGCGAAAGTTCTGAAGGACACGAAAAAAGGAGGTAGACATAACAAGGTTACGTGAACGAGAGAAGAGGGGAAATTTGTCAGTAAGAAAAAATAAAAATAAGAGTATAAAGAAAACGAAGAAAAAAGTAGTAGAAATATATACCCAAAACTTCAGATAGTGGGATCGAATCCATTTTAATTCAGGGGGAAGAAAAAATATATAGAAAGAAAGGGAGAGGAGTAATGGGAAGAGAGGGAAAATTGATTTTAATTAGAAGTTCAAAATCGAATAAGAGGAGAGAAGAGAGAGGTTCATAATAATAGTTCAAAGTAAAAAATCACGAAGGTGAAGGATTTCAAAACCCTAAAAAAAGGAAAGATCTAAAAAATTTACATGAGGAAAGGATAGAAAACTTATGAAAGGATAGTTAGATATAAGACATTAGGAGGATAAGGAGGAGCTCGAAAGATCGTATTTCCGGAGGCAGGAGAACACATCGAACACTTGGAAAATATTAGAGGTAAATAGAAAAAGGGAAAACATAAGGGGAATAAAAATATATGAAAACTAAAAGAAGAAGAGGAGGAGAGTGCATCAATTATCAGGGACAAAAAAGGACAAACGTGAATGTGCAAACGGAAGGAAAGGACTAAAAGAAAGTAGTTTTTGTGAACGCAAACACGGGCAGTGAAAGGATGGGAAGATACGTTTTGGCAAGAAAAAGTGGACCAGAGGAAAAAGTAAATTTTACAATAAAACAAAGAGAGGAAAATGTGTAAAAACTCAAAAGAATAAGGAATAGGGTGCAATAATTCTTAGTATAGGGAAAAGACCGTAAAAGCGGATAAGTGAAAAAAAGGATAAGAGGGAAAAAGTGAAGAAACCTAAAAAGAGAAGAAGAGAGGCAGAGACTATATTGAAATTTTTTATTTTCTTCCAAATCTGGAAAATGCGGAGGTTAGAAGATAACAAAAATATAAGAGAAAGAAGAAAAACAAGATGGACCAAATGCATCACAACTCAGGAGGAGGGTATAAACAAATGAGAAAAAGCATAGAAGAGAGATAATGGAAGGAGAAAGTTACAATTTGAACTAGAAAACAGAAAGGACAGAAAGGACGAAGTAGATAATGTGGAAGAAGGGAGGAAAGTTCATGAAAGGAATAAGGTGCACAATAAGAGTTTAAAACAAAAAGTTAGGAAACGATAAAGGAATCAGAAATAGTTTACAGTCAACAAAATAATATTGAAGGATATATACAAAACAATATTAGGGAGAAGAGAGGAAGATGATACATGAAAATAAATATACTAAAGGAGATAGTTACAAGAACTTATCAAAGAGGACAGCAACAAGTAGACAGCAAGAATAAGACAGAGAAAGAGACTATGAATGGAACGGGTTGAATTGGAAAAATGAAGAAGAGGCAACAAAGAGGAAAAGGAAGAGAAAGATTGTAGGCAGAGAGGAAGCATGAAAAATTAGAGGAGAATGATTTATATGAATGGAGGAAGGAAAAGCATGGAAGTGACTGGAATTTATACAAACTTTAGGAAAATAAGAGGAATGGTGCATTACCTATTTAGGAAGAAGAAGAAGGGTGAAAGTGTGAATAAGAAAGGAAGTAGAAACTTCGGCAAGTGGAAGTGAACAAGAGGAAGAGAAGTTTGCATTTACACTCAAAAGGGAAAGTAAAGAGAAGGCAGGAAGAAAAAAGGAAACTATAGGTAAAGGAAATAAGGAATTATATAGGAGGAGATGGAGAAGTGAATAATACACGAAAATCCATGACAAGGATATACAAGGAGAAATTTGGGTGGGAAAAATAGAAAAGAGAGATTTAATGAAAAAAATGATGCAAAGAAAAACATTTTTAAAAATGTAAAAAGAAAGTGGAAACAGGGAAAAGTGAAAAAAAACGTTAAGAAAGCTAGAAAGAGGGGAAGAAAGATGTGAAGAAATCCATAAGAAAAAGAAAGGGGAGGGATATAAAAAGTAATAATAGGGATGGGAGGAATGGAAATAAAGAGCAGAGGAGTTGAATCTGCTTCCAGTGTTGATTTTAATTGAAAACCCCACGTAAAGGTATTCAGGGTACGCGTGCGTATCCCCACACATATTCGGAGCCACACAGACGAACACTACCTGGAAATAGGAAATAGGTGTGCTCCGACAGAGGCAGAGCTCTAGCGCTCCAGCAAATGTCCCTGGAGACCGTAAATGGGGGGTAATTCAATTTGACACCCCCCACCCACACTTAAACAAGCCAGCACCCATCCGATCCTGTCTACCCCCACTCCAGCCGACCTGCGTTGCTGCCACTTCAAACTATCCCCTCCTCTCCTCCAACCCCTTCCTACAAATTTCCCCCTCGAGAACCCCTGTTCCCAGCATCCCTCACTCTCGTGCAAATTAAATTCTCATCTACCGTGAAACAATGCAGTGCCCAGCATGGAACCAACCCCCTCGTGCGAAGGACTCAGTCCCTTGGACATCAGCCGGCGGACGGGTCGACTTGATTCAAACTAAACCGCATTAATTACTCGATGCTTACAATTAGTGGAACAAGATGGTCGTGACTTGAGGTTTTCGGAACGATAATTAATGGGTTTTCATATTTCAAGATTTTAATGGAAAGCTACAAATTTTCAGAATGAATTTTGACAATTTCATTTTTTAAGGTTATTCTGAAATGAGGGAAATTAAAAAATTAGATTTAGGATCTTTGAAATTTCAATCTTCTTTCAAATGATAGTCAGCGGTGAGGGGGAAGCAACTTTCAGACCATTTTTATGAGAATTATTACGATTCGTCTGCAAGGAGGATTTTATTTTCCCATACCTTTGATTGCGAAAAGTATGTAATATAGCCAAAAGAAAGATAACGCGATCGAGTGATTCCTCTCAAGAAATTTTTTCAGTATTTTTTCGGTAGAGTAGGTCTACAACGCGGAACTGCGACACCGTGACCGCAAGTTAAACCAATCCCGAACGGTATCTCGAAAACCGCTGGTCCCTCACGGTTCTTATTCAAAAGCAGCATACACTTTATCACCATGGAACATATTTATCATTTTTGAATATCAGTTTATTATAATAAAGAAAGGAGGATAGGAAGAGTGTAAGAAGAGATAAGTGACAAGAAACTGTCATAGCTCTTGAAACTTGCTAGAGTGGGAAGACAGCGCGACACCGCTTCATCGCAAACGTGAGTTCCACCAGCCCCGAACGGTATCTCGTGAACCGTTGGTCCCTCGTGGTCCTTATTGAAGAACAGCATACTCTCTTCCACAGTAGAATAGATTTATCATTTTTGAATATTTATTCATTCTAGTGGTTATAAACAGGGGATAGGTAAAGTGAGAAAAGATATCACCGACAAGAAAATTCTCGTAGCCCTTGGAATTTGATAGAGTGGGAAGACAGCGCGACACCGCGAACGTAAGTTTCACTAACCTCGAACGGTATATCGCAAACCGCTGGTCCCTCCTAGTTCTTTTTTTAAAAAAAGCATACATTTTATCAGCATGGAATAGATTCAAAATTTGCAAATATATATTTATCGTATTAGTGGGAAAGAAGGGATATGTAGGGTGAGAGAAGAGATCGACGAAGAAATTTTCGTAGCTTTTGAGATTTCAGTAGAGTGGGAGAACTGCGCGACACTGCGACATCGCAACCGCAAATCGCACCAACCCCAAACAGTATCTCGCGAACCGCTGGTCCCTCGTGGTTCTTGTTGAAAATCATACATCAAATTATCTGTTTTTTATCTCCAATGGCAGTATTTGAGTTGCTCTACCAAACACAAAATTCAGGATGAATTTCTGAGCATTATTTATTTTTCGAAAATAGCTTCAACTATTCCATACTTTTTCGAGACTTTTTCTTTACAAAATACAAATATTTGCTTGCATATTTGCGTACTTTTGACAAAGAAATAATCTTTCTCGTTGAAAGTTCATCTTTTGTTTGAAGATCAATTTTTCAACGTTGCAATCTCCCTAGTTAAAAATTCATGATTTTGATTGAATATTACGCGATTTGAATATGAATGGATTCTTTTCGTAAAACTTTATTTTTGTTGAACTGAGAATTCGAATATTCATTTTTTGATTGAAAATTGTATTAGGTGAGGAATCGTTTCATTTTTTCGTAGAAAATTAAATATTCTTGTTGAAAATTAGATTTTTCCTCTGAATTTTTCCTTTTCAACTGTAAATTTCAACTATTTCATTTTTTATTCGAAATAAATAACTCATGATTCATCTGAATTTTCGGAAAATCGCCAGCAAATAAAAAAAAAAATTATCATTGAAATTCTGTAACGACGAAACAATTCGAACCTCACGTAAAAGTTTCACTTCCAACTTGCATGCCTCTTCAAGCACGTGTTTTATTTTTGTGGACCACGTAAGTTGGAAGTGAAACTTGTAAATAAAAGAATGAGAGAAGGAGAAAAAAGTTAATTGCGGGCCAGTTGTGAAATTAGAAGAAGTGAAATCATTTAGCGCAGGAGTGTGAAGTTTGCAGCGTTCCGTTGTTGCTGAAGATTTACTTCAGACCCGCGTGTTTTACATACGCACGTTATTTAAATGGATTCACACAATTAATAACGAATTTTTATCCCATGAGATAGCATAAAGTAATAAAATATTTTCGTGTCGACTTCACCGGCTAAACGTGCTTCTACTGATACTAACGCTTGAAATACGCTGCGGGTGAGCGTACTGCGTAGTGCGAACTTAGCGGCGCAGTAGACATGCAGCTGTACATTCGGACCGTCACTGTTTTACTGGGAGCGTCATTGTTTTACTAGAAGCGTTACCGTTTCACTGAGAGCGTCACTGCTTCTCTGAAAGCGTCACCATTATGCCAGTTCACAATGGGCGTATGAAAATTTTATTTCAGAAATTTCGTGATTTTTTTCATTCTATGAAATAACGATTTGGAAACAGGAGTTTGAATTATTTCCAGGTAAATCCAAGAGCGATTAGTTACCGAGGAAATAAAGCGAGAGGGAGTAAACTCGGCAGTTGGAAAAGAAAGCTGTTTAATTGCAAGCTCTAAAACTGGCGAAATTCTGGGAGGTACAGCGCTTTGACTCAAGAGTTTAATCTCACTTTATCGAGTCCCGGGGAATTTACTTAATCACCGCCCAATCCGGATATAATTAAGGAACTACTGGAACAAATCCACGTTCCATGGTGCGCCAATGCTGCTGCTAACGATTTAATCACATTTTCAATTGACGTCCAGCAAACTCAATCTGAATAGATATAAAACAAGAAAACATTTCGAGGTAGTCATTTCTGAAGGCAAAAGTTGTGGAAGAATAATTACGATTGATTGAATTGAATTAAATAATTACTGACTTGAGCAGTTAGGGCCATGTGAACCATTTCAATGTAATGTTCGTCAGTTCGCGCATTGGCGGAATTGCTCGATTGGGTACTGTCCGCTCTTGACGTACTGCATTGGCCAAGATTGGGGCGCATCCAGTTACTTTCTTCAATCCCCTTAGACAGACAACACAATCATTTGATATTTCAAAAAATTGACATTTTTCCAACAATTTTGAATATTTATTTTCCTTATTATTGTTTTATTTAAAAATGACAATAATAAAACAATACATAATTATGTTTTGATCAAAACAGAATATAACTTTTTGTCAAGAAAAATATTTTTCAAAAGAACATTTGAATATTTTATTGTTGTTCATAGCATTTTTTCACAAATGGTGGTAGAAAATTGTTATTTTTTCTGAACTCTTAAACTAACTGAACATTAAATTTTCAGTTTGAGCGAAGCAATTATCAATTGAGGCTAACAAAATAATTGTTCAAACAATAAATTATCATCAATAACAATATTATTCAAGAATAATGCTAGAATTTCTTGTAAAGGTCTAAGTTTGTTTAATTTGTTTGATGAAACATTGAAGATTTGTTTTCTGTCAGTCATTATTCTTTTTTAATTGAATATTTATGCATATATTGTGTTGGAAATCCGACTCTTGTTTTGAGAAATTTGACTTCTTTTTTGGTTAAGAATTAATTCTTTTAGTCAAAAATTGGGCTATTGTATTCCTTTTCTTTTTTTTTTGGTTAACAAAAAATTTAGTAACTGACATATTATATATTATATATGGTATATATTAAATGATATGTTTTATATGTTTTCGATTTGAATTATTTAGAATGTTATAATCTTAAATTTGATGAAGTTTTTTTTTCGATTTCTACAATTTTCAATTCCAATGTCTACAATTTGAAATTTAATGAAGATAGTAGCTTATTGTCATATTCTCGAACTTCGAGTACTTCAAATCAACAATTGTATAATTTCATACACATAATAAATCCAAAAGTGATGAAAACTCATTTATTCAAATTCTTCCTATTTTATGTTATTCAATCACAATTTCATTTCCTCGGAAATTTAAAGATATTAAATCTGTAATTATTGAATTCTAGACATTTATAATTTGGAAGGGTGGCAGCATGCCCAACCCCATAATGTTAAAAAAAGATTAGGAATTTCGAAGTGTACCAGCGTTTCGAAGAATAGAATTTCTACAATACAGATAAACCTTCAACCAAAGAAGAAAGAACTTGAAAACAAAGCATGTGTCTGCTTTATAAAGTAAACAAAATTCTCAAACCAACATCAGGGTTCTCCACCAAAGAAGGAGAATTTTATATACATGACGCGGATTTTCTAATGAAAAACGAATATTTGAGGAATGACTTGAACTTTCAACCAAGAAAAATCCATTTTTGATGAAAAATGAAAAAAAAAACAATTTTGAACTGATCAGTTTGATTTTTAATCAGAAAGAATAAGTTTGGACCTAAAATACGATAGTCGACTTTTCAATCAACAAAATAGGACGCTAATTTATAAAAAAAGGATATTTCAATATGGAAAGGAGGATTCCCTATTCGAAAAGACGAGTTTTTAACAGGAGCAAATATTCTTTTGATTTAGAGCAGGTAAATCTTTCTTTGTTATTGGATTCAATCAAGTTACAAAAAACTTAGTAAGGTGGCGAGCATGCAACTTCCCACAAAGTTTGAAGAAAGATTGGGAATCGCAAGGCGTACCAGCGTTTTACAAACAAATTTTCAATAATAAAAATGAATTTTCAACGAAAAAGAAATACTTTTGAACAAAACATGTGTCTTCTCAATAAAATAATCAAATTTTCAAAGAAGTTGTAGTCGAAAAGATGAATGTTTAAGAAATAAGTTGAAATTTCATCTGGAAAATATCAATTTTGAACCAAAACGGATGTCTTCACAAAGGAAAAATCAAATCCTTGATTGAACAGTAGAATTTTCAACCAGAAAGATCAAATCTGGCCATGAAATGCGATAGTTCCCTCTTTACTCAAGAAAATTGAGCGATCAATTATAAAAGATAAACTGTCAATTTGGAGAAAAGGATTTTCTATTAAAAAAAAAAAGATTTTTTAACAGAATAGTTAATGGAGCCAATATCTTCTCGACATGGGATTGATAATTCTTCCCTTGTTATTGAATTAGGGATATTTAACAAAAAACGTTGTAAAATACAGATAAACTCTTAAAGAAAAAAAGCATTTTCAAGCAAAACATTTGTCTTCACGATTACATAATAGGAATTTTCAAAACAAAAAAAACTCTTCACCAAAGGAGAGTAATTTCCTATTCTAAGGGTGGATTTTTTGTTAAAAATATGGTTTTCTGAGAAACGAGATGAACTTTTAACCAGAAAAGATATCTGCCAGGGGAGGCTGTCATTTTGAACTCCCAAAAATCTCAAAAATCGGGAAACAAATTCTAAAACGTATTCAAAGCTCCTGAGCTGAAAAATTAAACAAGAATTTTGTTGATTTTGATAGTAAATAGTTGCGAAAAAAGTGACGACCCCCTATCTGCCAGGTAAGGCTGTCATTTTCAACCCCCAAAAATCTCAGAAATCGGAAAATAAATTCTAAAACGTGTTCAAAGCTCCTAAGCTGAAAAATTAAACACCAACTTTGTAGATTTTGATAGTGAACAGTTGCAAAAAAAGTTTCAACCCCCTATCTGCCAAAGAAGGCTGTCATTTTTAACCCCAAAAAATCTCAAAAATCGGAAAAGAAATTCTGAAACGTGTTCAAGGCTCCTAAGCTGGAAAATTAAATACGGTTTTTGTAGATTTTGATGGTGAATAACTGCAAAAAAAGTTTCAACCCCCTATCTGCCAGGGAAGGCTGACATTCTCAACCCCCAGAAATCTCAAAAAACAGAAAACAAATTCTAAAACGTGGTCACAGCCCCCAAGCTGGAAAATC
>WSXT02211044.1:0-33172 GCA_011762715.2 Neuroterus valhalla | reverse complement strand
GATGCTCACCAGACCGAACTTTGACTTTCAAAGGGGATACTTGTCATGGAGGAAAAAAAAGTAAAGAACGTGTGACAATCTAGAAAAATGACGATGAGGAGAATGAGTCCAATACTTGTTTTTACACCTTGTGTTATCTTGGATTGGTCAATAAACTGACATCAAACGTAGGAAATATGTATATGTAGGTGTGATTCCAGAGTCACACTCCAGAAGGAATTTTTTCAGAATCAGGCTAGTCTGTTAATAATCAGTTTGATTCTTTTTTCTGTAGAAATGAAATCCACCGCAGCCATTCTTCTTTTTACATCTGTGGCGTTCATCTTCTTCATTTGTGAGTGTAACATATCATTATATTCAAAAGCCAAGGTCCAAAAAGGGGACCGTTTGAAAACGCAAAAGAATATTGTGTAGGCATTTCAGTCAAGAATATCACTTCTCCATATTGGGCAAAAATTTGGGTTATTTTCTGGTTGGACATACCTGCCTTCTGTTTTGAATTGAAATATTCTTGGTTGGTATATATATATTGTAAATTATGAGTCAATAAGACATACCAGTAGATTCAAACAACGACTTTGGGAAGAATTTTCATATGCTCGGTAAGAGAAAACTTGGGTATTCAGGATTTTTAGCCTCATTATGAAGTGTGAGTTATCCACGAGTTTAGTAATGGAAAGTATGTAATGCATGAAAATTCTCTTGCAGAGATTTGTGAAAAATGGATTTGCTTCAACACTAAAATAGATATGTAGAGAACTGGGCTCGGATTCCAGCGAAGACAGAATAATTTCCACAGATTCGGAAAATAATAATCATTTTAGATAATAAACGCGTCCATACATCCCAGAATAATACATCTCGACCAATTTTGATAAAAGATCGTCTTTCTAAAGCACAATGTTCATCTCCATCGTTTTGAATTTGTATATTTAATAAAGAGAATACCTACTTTATTGGTTATTATTCGTTTCGGCTGAAGATTCTACAGTTCTATTCGAAATGAATCTTTTTTAGAAGGAAACTATCTTTGCCAAAAAGGAAATTACTCTACACTCAAGAATGCACTTATCTGACTACGAAAATTCTCTGAAAGATTTTGTTGAAGGAAACAAGGGAAAATTTTCCCAATCAAAAGTGTTGATCTCAGAATGAGGATCTTGGACGGGCTCTAAAATATTATAGAGATTGAAAGCCTATTTCTTTGGATATTTAGAAGATTTTCTGATGCTTAGTGACAGGAAGAACTGCATCAAGTCTGAGACTGCCTAGAAAATTTTGATGAAGCAAAACAAATTTGCAGACTCTCATATGTCTTAAACAGCCTGGGAAAAAGTGAATAGGTAGCGAATATAAATGGCGAGATAGTCCATATAAATATGGAGGGTCCTAAAACAAAATAGAAAGTCTTGTTGCTAAGCAGACACCAGATTCAAAGTCTTTTGTTTACATTTCAAAGGCACACAGTTGTTACACGGAAGACGTTCTCTCCACTTATCTAACGCACACAAACATATTTCTATAACCGAACTTAACACTGCTACATACAAACCGAATATAGCACGCTGGAAACATCGGTAAAAGTGTTCCTCATGTAATAACCTGAAAAATGCTTACCGTTTGTGATAAACGACTAGTGCTGGGTGAAAATTCTTGGTGCCCTGAGTCACATATAATTTCGTTACTTCAATGTCAATTATTTTTGTGACATGTTTCATTAAAATTTCATGTTATAACTATGTCATGGGATTATTTTCAGTTTTTGAATGTACAAGAATTCCTGAGTTGCATAAGTGCTAGAAGATTGATGAATATACACATGAAAATTGATTGTAATCGGAGTCCAATGAATATATGCTGTTAGTTGTAAATGAAGATATTGCATTTATTGAAGCTTTGCTTCTTTTGGGAGAGTAAACATATACTCTGAGCGAGGCGACCTAACTGGGAAAACGGGAGCATCCCGTCACGAGAAATGGAACACAGAATTTGACATCGAAATGCGCCACAAAATGCGGGCGGTCCCCGGCGGGTGGAAGAAGCCGAGCGTCCCCGGAGGACGCTCGAGCGTCGTCTGTCCGCTCCAGGCTGCAGCTCCCCAATCTCCCTATTATATCCTTATCCGCGAAAGATGTAACATCTCCACTCATCTCTACATTGTTCTCCGTATATGCCACACGAACCATTTATCTGTCCCATATATCTGTCACTGAATTTGTCGCAGAAGTTATAACGGGAAAGGATAACACCCACCAACATGCCAACAGCACGCGGTGTTTCCGAACAGGTACCCATCCAAGTACTAACCATGCTAAACGCTGTGCAACTTCAGTGATTCGGCGGGAAATGGTTCTTCAAGCGCGGCGAGGCCGTTGGTTATACTTTATTAAATAGATATCTACTTGAAATGGTTGGTAGGTGCTGGTGATGATGTTTTAATCTCTCGTTATAACTTTACTGGGCATTCCATTAAAGTTGTTCTTGGATTGAAGCAGTGGTGTCCAACGCAAGGTTGGCGCTCTTCTCCTTCCTTCCCTTTCTCCTAACGCTTCATCGAGAATTATGTCCTCGGTCCACCACGGGCTTCGTCTGGCATGAACGCATCCAAGGTGGTAAGAGAAGGGATCGACGAGTGACAGTTATTAACACCGTTGCTCACGCGTTGGACACCTCTAGACTAATGCCTTTTTTTATGACAATGGCCAAATATTCAATAACATTTATTTTTATTTAAAAAAATATTCTTTGGATATTTCTTTGAATATTCTAAGAGATGTGACTGAGATAAATTCAAATAGTTTTCTTTTATTCATTGTTCAAGGCTGTCTAGTTCTTCCTGTGATATATTCAGGTATTCTTTTTCTGAATGAAACCCCATGATTTTTTTGAATGAATTTATTCCAAAACTCAATTCCTTTGTTGGAAATCTATATTTCGGAATAACATCCATTTTTTTAGTCGAGAACCCAGCTTTTTTCCAGAAAATTAAACTATTTTGTGGCTCATCCAATAATAATGTTGCACTGAAAAAGTTACAGCAAGCAGCTTCGTTACGCTTGTTAGCGAGGGGGGTGGGTTTATAAGGGGGGGAAGGCAACGGTACTGGTAAAAATTCACTCAATTCATTCATTTTTCTTTTTACAAAACCAGGTGCAGATGGACTTAAACATCCCCTTCCGCCAAGAACCCTCATAGTGATAATGTCGGATGACACTATTTATCAGGGAAATCTTCAGCTTTTCAGAGGTTTAATTCCAAGCTGGCTCCAACGTGGACAAACGAGACCTAGGGCTGTTTACTTTTTTATGCCAACCTTGCAAGGTAATTTTGAGACGACTCTCACACCACTCGATCCGGCAGATGGTCATGATATTGCTCATCATGGTCCAAAGCACGCTGTGATAAATTTTGGGTATCGCCCACTATTTTATGCTAGAGAATTTACTGTTTTCAATGCAAGCCTTCATGATTTTGGAATTGCAACAGAAAATGATAGACGTAATCTGCTAGCCTACTACTCCTTATATATGTCGATGCCGTGGCCAAATGGAAATTTGTATAGTGCACGTTACTGGATGTCTCCAGGTACTGAGTTGCAGGCATTCATCGATACCCACATCGACATTATTTTAATTTCTTGAAAGAGTAATTTATTATCTCTCTTACTTCTTCTGGAGCCTGTCCTATTTTATTTACAGAATTGTTCACTCTAGAAAACTTGTCTGTATCACCATAATCATAAATCTAGTCTAAATTTTTTACTCCAAAAAACCTAAAATTAGCATTTGCAACCCATTTTTAGTCTTCCTATCTCATTCAAGAAAATATTTTCTTCCACAGGAGTTTAACCTTTCTTGCTTTGACTACAAAATTTTCTCAATAAAACATGCGTCTCATTTTATTTTACTTTCCAATTGATCATCTACTGCTGATCATTACATATCATTCGGAAGTTTCCGACATTACGTAACTGACGTATCTACTTCACCTATACTAGACTCCATTTAGTTTTTTCTAGCTATGTAAGAAGTCAGTCTATTCTACCTCATCAGCTGAGGAGGAGCATTGATGTTTTCGTTGAAGTTGCAAGTTAGTCGAGTGATTCAAAAAGCGCATGCCAATCGAAAGCAAAAAAAAGTGTACATGAAATATAAGTAGCAGATTTTCGTTAGGGTTTGATTAAAAGTGAGGTTCTTCAGCGCAATATTACTGCGAGTTGGATCCGAAAAGTTCAAAACTTCACAAACGTGTGACAAGTGTCAATCGAAAGTAAATAAATTTTTTAATATATCATTGTTGAAAAATCTATCCACACGTGATTATCATTCTTTTATTACCCTTAACAAATCTTTTTCTTCCTTATGATAATAAAAAGGAAACGCCATTTCGTTAGAATAGCACCGTCAGAGGGTAAATACGAAACTACATTGTACACTTGACATTCTGCCTATTGAAACATCATCGTGGAAAATTCCACATATCTTTTAAAATTGCCCACTGCTCTTACTCGCCAGAGAAATTATTCAGACCGCTACTGATGCTAATAAACCGGGTTGAAAAACAAAGGCAAAGCTTTTTGTGAAGCAGAAATCCATGATAATACTGATAATAATGTGTATCTATTCTCGAATGGTCTCTTCAACTGAGAACGAAGATTAAATTTGACATGCACAATATGAATGTCTCTACTGGTTCCATATTTTATCGTAAAAGAGCCATAATAACTTGACCATAATTTCTAGGGGAGATTCGGAAGCAAAAAATATGCTATTTAGAACAGATTTTAATGTATTGCACTGGTTTTTCAGAAAAATGACAACTGAACTGTTAATATATACCAACACAGCCCCGTGTACCCTTATGATAAGATTAAAAAAAGTTTCCTCATTTCAGCTTGGAGAGAATGTTAATAATTAAAATTCAAATGGAAGTATTTTCCGCGTAAGAGTCATACAATTATTGAGGTTTTTCGTTCCTAATACTATAATTAATTGATCCGAATGAGTTATTTCCTTGCGTTCTGTAGTGGTCATTCAACTCATGTTGTTGTGCATCTTTTTGGGAGTGCGCCGCTCGCCTATATTGGTGAGTGCCTTAGCAGTCATGATTTATAAATATTCGTCGAAGACTGGACTCGAATTATATCACGCGGTGTGTTCTCACCAACCACGGACTAAGTCAAGTGTCTGATGAAGTCAAGATGTTAATAATTCAAAAATACAAAAACAAAGTTCAAAATTTGTTGTCAAAATATTTTGGCAGGCACACAATTAAGTTATTAGTGTGATATATTGTTCGTCTCGTTATGATGTTGTCATGAAATTGTTGGACGTAACTTGCGTCACCTCTGGATGCTTTCTCAGAGCTACCAACTTTTACTCCATAAGGTTTTATTTGCAACTTTCCTGATGGTCGAGGGCATTTCCTACAATGCGGCAGGTGTTAAATAAAACCACTTTCTGAGCCACTGCCAGTACCTTACTGACTCCTAGACGTTCGAGATGTTCCGTGCATCTTGCGTGTACATTGCATGTAGGCAATATCACGATAGGATAAATGAATGCTCGTTTCGTATTGATCCATATCGTATTTACTTCATGTCTCAGCTTACTATACTTATGGATCTTGGTCGTATAGGATGCCTGAAAATTTCGGTTAAGAGCGCAAGCAAAATCGATGGAACAAACTTTTTCGCTGCCTCTTTCATGAACCAGGATGTATGCTTGATTAGGTCGGATATAATTATCTGCCTTTATAGTAACATTCCGATATAAGATGTAATCTTCGTTCTCCAAATCACAAACTGGAATGTATCTGTAGGAAGGCATTCATTCAGTAAGGAGTCCTAGGTTAAGGGCAAGTTGTTGATGTATAATGCCCGCTGCATCATTAGGTCTGTGTGTGTACTCTCTCTGAGCCAATACGCGATAGCCATCAATAATATGCTGGATGGATTCGTTCGTATCTCTACACGATCTCATCATATGAGGACTACTTTCCTACAAGTTCAATTAAATTCAAGTAATGGGTAGAATATTGAAAAAATCATTTCCGAAATATCTGTAAATCTTGGAATTGCTGATCCATGCCATCCACACAGAAGTACAGTAGAGCACATTAAATATTTGAGGCCAATAATACTGACATCTTTATCCCGTAGGTATGAGTAAAGCGGTTCAAAAGACATATCAGGGACGCAATGCTCTTAATGTCCCCAGCCAAATCTTTTAAGAAGTCATCTGCTGCCAGGCCATGAGGTGCGGCGTGCCAAGTCAGCCAGGAAGTTGGATGGGAAGTATGCTGATTCAGATGCGCCTAGAATCCAAATATTTTAGATGTCTAGTTGGTGGAGTGGCGCTGCGGAGAGGCTCAAAGGGAAAGGGATGTTTTCTGTCACGATTTCGTTGTGCATTGCAGTTGAAGGCTTTTCACACAAAATGGATAAGAGGGAGTATTATACTTAGGCAAATGCTAATGATATTAGAATCATAGCCAGGGATTATTACCCAAATACATAGATGGTCCTGCCATTGTTAGTTTTATGCGTCGCAGAGCTCTAGTAAACACATGATTTATGCCTCATACGCTTCAAGTGAGTTTATATTTATTCGAGTTTCATGACAAACTCTGAGAAAATATCCCAGCTGTACTAGTCACTCGCTTGAATATATTTTCACTTGGATCGTATGTCTAGACCAGGCATAGGGACATAAAAGACAGGCTGGCGATAATAATTTTCCTCGAAACCAAGGGCAATGCTTATAACGATGAAGGATAGACTAGGAATTCAACAAACAATAGCGTTAAAATGCTTCATCAGTCAATACCTTAAACAAGGATGTGTGGAAGGCAAATGGTGTTTCTCTCCTCTTGGGACAAATAGGGTTTACTGATTATTCGAAAGGAGCACGTTGATCCGGACTAGGATTCGTCGACATTGCGGGAAGGAGGGGAATAGAAATCATACTCAGAAGACATGTAACGTATCCTAAACGGAGGTTATGACTGTCCTATGCTGCACTGAGACTCTTATAGAAGGAAGGGTGACTGGTTGCTGATTAGGACCTGTTGGATAGCCAAGCGACATTTATAAATTATGATAAATTTCTAATTCCCGGAAAATGAATGGGAATGACCTCAATGTTTTGAAAGATCAAACTTTGTGAATGATCAGTTACAGGATATCATCAAATAACTTATCTCATGAGGCAAGGGACATTGCACCATATCTGAATGCACATGCTGAAATAACATTCAGGAGTCTCCCAGTTACATAAAAGATCGTACAAAAAGTAAAAATAGTTACTTATTATTATTTATAGAATTCTTCACATTTCTAAACCTTCCAAGATCGATGAAGCTTGTTTTAGTTCGAATGACTATAATTTCAAATATCTCACACTGTTCTACAGATATCATTTTCGAAAGAAGATTCAGCCTTAAATAATGCGCAAATTTGGATACGAGAATAATCGATTTCGATCATCCTGGTGCTCCATACATGTATGCTTTGATACGGAGAAATTTCTGAAACTATTTCTACTATAGTTTGAGAATTTAACGGAGATAAAAGGAATAATAACTGTACTTGGAGCAAGAGTAATGATATCATCAAAACGATTGTCCTGAACTTTCTCTATTCTAAGTTGACATAATTTCTCTAGAGCCCTTTTTTGTAATAAAAAAGGTTGGATTTGGAGAGGGTTCGACGATTCATTCTTTGAAAAAAATTTCAATTCCGTATTTTCTTATTTGTAACTTGAACGTTCCATTTTCAAGATTTTTGAAACTTTGATACTTCGCATCATGGTCAGGCCGATTTCTTTTTTCACTTGAAAAACTAGGATGGGAGGAATAGGACGCTTCATCCTCAACAAAGTCAATTCATTGAATAATTTTCATAGTACTGAGAATAACTCTTCAATACCATTATCAAGTTACAATCACATTTTTGGAATAAATTTATAACTATTTGGAAAATAACACATATAAATAGACTCGGACAAGGAAAAGAGATAAATCAACGTAGTCTCGTCTGAATTTCTTTTTCGAGGAAGAAGGTTGCCATTTTCCTCAGAGACTGAGCGAAGCCGTTGGTGAGTGCTTCAGAAGTCATGATTTAATGTTTGAGAATGAAGTCGGTGCAATGCACTGAGTATGTCAGCAGCATAAAAATTTCAGAAAATCATCTTCATTATCACGATTCCAATTTTTCCCTTTGAATCATTGTATTGTATTGTAGAACAAATTGCGATAAGAAGAATGATTCCAATCTTTGTTTTTACACCTAGTGTTATCTTGAATTTGTCATTGAAAAGACATCAAACGTAGGGACTATGCATAAATAGGTGTGACTTCAGAGTAACACTCTAGAAGCAATTCTGTCAGAATCAGACTAGTCTTTCATTCAACTGTGAGATCTTTTTCAGGAGAAATGAAACTAACTGCGGCCGTTATACTCCTTACATCCATGGGGTTTATCTTCTTTGATCGTGAGTGCCATGTATCATTATATTCAAAAGCTCAGATCCAAGGGGGAAAAGCGTTTGAAAACGCAAAAAATATATTGTGTGAGCGTTCAAGTGAAGAATTTACCTTTACCATATTGGTTGAGAATTCAAGTTATTTTCTGATTAAATATACCTTTTTCTTTTTCAAAATGAAAACGTTCATCGATTTATGCGCTCATACAAGTGTCATCTTGAGAAAAAAACTCTTATTGAATGATGGGATAATTTTTCCTCATATTAGTTTTCTGATTTACTGGTTTGTAAGAATGATGAGAGATAATCTAGAGAACCATGCTCGGATCCTAGTGGAAGAAGATGGATTTTTTTGCAGATTGGAAAAATATGAATAATTTCATATCATAAGAGGTGTAAATGATCTAAAAGAAAAGTGATTGCGGGATACTATGCGCGTGAGGAAGCTTGATATTTTATGCGTACGGGAAACAAAGAAAAAGGGATATGAGGTTCATAAGGTGGAGAATGGTCTCGAACTCTGGTCAGGAGTAGACGATGAACCACGCGCTAGCCAAGGAATTGGTCTAATCATGAATGAGAAAGCAAAGCTGCATGTCAAAATGTTGGAGTTCGTATCTCCAATATTATTATGTGTTAGAATAGAAGTGGGAATCAGAAGACTGTTTATTGTAGCATGCTACGCTCCTGTTGATCGTGACAGAAAAGAGAAAAAAGACATCTTCTGGGACCCGTTGAATCATATGATATAAACATGGGATCCGGGTGACAGAATAATATTACTCGGAGACATGAAAGGTTGGGTTGGTTTGCAACGCGAAGGTACTGACAGAGTACTTGGTAATTTCGGGGACCCAAGAACGAATGGTAATGGGAATGAATTGATCAGTTTGTGCTTATAAAGTGCTTGCTTCGTTAAACACCTGGTTTAGACACAAAATGATACAGATGTATATATGGGGCAGAGGAAAAAGTCATAGTGTGATCGACTTTGTTGTAGCGGACGAAAGACTGAGAGGGCTTGTAAAAGATACAAGGGCTATGAGCGGTTCCGAATGTGGATTGGATCATTACCTTGTAGTTTCAGAAATCATCCTAGATCAAGGATGAAGGGAAAGAATAATCATTAAAAATCAAAACAGACGCGAGTCAGAAAAGAGAATTTCCAGAAACTAGAAGTACAAAAAGTATATCGTGAAAAGCTGGATAAATATCGAGGGAATCACAAAGATGATTGGAAGACAGAATTTGGAAACAAAAATGTAGAGGGTGCATGGATGATCGTGGGGAATGAAATATTCGAGAGTGCTTCGGAAGTGTGTGGTACTGTGACTGTAGGAAAAAGTCCAGTGATGCGTGGCGGAATGATGAAATACGCGTCGCAGTCAACGAGAAAAAAGAAGCGTACTTGAGGATGTTGAATACTTGAGGTCTTAGCGAAAGGAAAAGGACTAGAGTCATAAATGATCATAGGGATAAAAAGAGGAAAGCAAGTGTACTAGTAAAAAAAAGCAAGGATAAAATCCAAACGGAAGAAGATACGAAAATGCAAAATGGTTTTGGAGGAAAGAAAAAGTACATGAGCTAAAAAGTGCTTCATAATAAGAACGAGATTGATCTGAGGGGAATAGAAGAATAATTGAAAAGATGGGTCACCATTGAGCCAATACTGATCTTAAATAAGTGACGTTTGTTCGGATCATAAATGATGGAAAATTCTAGTCTCGAATGTAGCTAAGCAAGCAGAGGATCTTATATCAGTTGACATAGAATTCCAGATCTTAGAAGCAAAGTCAGAGAAAGAGTTAAAATAGGTCAAAGTTCTACATGTAGGGATGTACAATAAGTTCCCGTCTCTTCTTGTATTGCGAGTTAGATAACTGTCTATATACTGAAATGATTCGCGAAGGAACGAAAAATTGCCTAAGCTTAGAATACAACTGAGGTTGACAACCATGAAATTATTTCCACCGAATTTTCACTCGCAACCAATTAGGCGCATTGATATAAGGTGATATGGAAGTAAATCTTGTTATATTATTGAAAAATCGCACACATGCATATAGTACTCTGAGAAGCTTTACATCAAGTTCAAGTGATAGTTCGTCGTACACGAGACAAGAGTAGTTCTTTTACTCTCTTTCACTTTGAGAGGATGACATGACAGACACATTTCTGCCAGTTAGGGAAGGGGTTGAGGATAACACACAGATTGCAAGCCGAATTGTTGTATTGGATAATGGAACCATTCAAAACTAGTCTAGGTAAAGCCGACGTGTCTATGTTACTAAGATAGGCAGGACTGCCGAGGATCATGGCTCTTGGTTTAGAAATATTGATAGAGAGTTTATTAGTTCTAGCCCATGTTGACAGGAGCACGATCATTTGACTTACAGTTTCGATCACCAAAGATTTTTCAATAGAAGTACAGTGAATATATACTTGGAGATCGTGAGCAGAAAACATGTATTGAACAAGTTTATCGAAATGTTTGAGATCAGTGACGTATATAATAAACAAGACAGGCCCTTAAACGGATCCCTGAGGGACTCAGGAACTTACTAGAAGCTATACGGATAAAATGTTTTTATCAGGATCAAGTACTGCTTATTGCCTGTCTAGAAGATGAGCCGAAAACCATGCTACAACTTTATTCGAACAACCGATTTTCTTAGGTTTGCTAAGTAGAATGTCATGATCTACTATATAGAAAGCCTAACTAAAGTCGAATAGAACCAAAACGGTAATCGTCCTCGAGTAAATGGCATACTTCATATCATTCGTGACTTTTTGTACAGCAGCCTGGATGCTGGAGCTCTGTCTGAATCCCATTTAGAACGTATCATACAGATTTTAGTTTTAAGGTATTCATTCAATTAATTAGTGATGACTTTCTCGAAAACCTTGTAAGACGCACACGAAAGAAAGTAATGCCTACGGTGAGGTTTTTGTAATACCTGTCATACCATGAAGTGTGGGTGAGATGCTTCTATGTTTATTCTTATGGCGTCTTTACTCACACTCACGCTCTCCTATATGACGGGTATGAGAAGGTTCTCACTGATTAATCACTTAGAGAAACCGGACTCTGAACCTCGGGTATGGGACACATGATCCATTTTTTCCATATCGCAGTGAACGTACAGGAATAGATGGAATAATTTCAAAGGTTAACTAAGTGAGAAAGTACCAACTCTATACCTTTCTTGATGTAGCTTATAGCAAAACCATCAATTCCCTTGAAATCACTGCGGATGGATTTAAAAGACTTATAAGCATCCATGAAAGAAACGGGTGCAAATGTGAATTCTGTTATAAATGCATTTTCCCATATGGCAGGAGAAGGCAACAAGGTGTAGGATGAGGATATATTTGAGACAAAATAGTAAAAGGCGTCAGAATCCTGTACAGACATATTCAATAGACTTTCATCCTTTTAGGGTCAACAAGGCTCAATCTACGGATTCAACTTCCAAGGCGAGAAGGGTCATTGGTGTTCATTAAAATGCCTGTATCAAAAGTAATCCTATTGGAGAGTATGTTATATCGAACCAGGTTTAACAGGGCGCAAAACTTAGGCATGGTAGGATCAGAATTTTTACGTATAGGCACTTCATAGAGCCTACTCCTCTCTCTCATGATAGACTTTAGGTCCCAAGTGACGAACGGCACAGGTAATCTTTTGGTTAAGTGAACATAAGGCATATGCAGTCTTTTATTATCATCAATGATAATTTCGTCTAAAAACTCTAAGGAATCGTCGACATTCATGTTACAAAAATCATAAAAAGATAGGGTTCTGTTCTCTTGTTTAGGGATCAGACAACGGTACTTGACATAAATGAGATCATGTTGAGATGAAAATGTTACCTCTCTTTGATCATAATCTAATATCTCATCTTCATCGTTTACGGTGTAAATGTTTGAACAATTGTGAGAAGAGGCAGTGTCAGGTGTAGAAAAGTCCGTTACAATGTAAAGTTTATTCGAAAAGAAAAATCGCTTTATATAATAGCGCTCGTATTTTTGGACGATAGACTATCGAAAGCATAATATAAGGAGCATTGGGTACTTTACTTTCTACGAGGAGAGATTCGGTTCTAAGCACTGAGGAAGGATGAACATGATCACCAGAAGAGGTTTGCGAAATACGTGCTGAGAGAGAGGATAAGATTTACAAACCAACCCCACCACCCTGACTGTTAACTCTGTCGCATCGCAGAAGATAATAATTAGGGATTCCAAAAAAATGATCTGAAATAAATTTGTAAAGCCAAGTCTAAGAAAGAGCAATAATATCGTAAGGGTAAGATAGAAGAAAAGATCATCGTTCATGAACATGTACTTTTAGATATTGGGCATCAACATGAGACAGTTAAATGCCTATCTTCCGAAAAAGCTTTAACTCTAAGATTCTGGTTCTGAAGAGCAGGTCCAATGGTGCGCCTGTCCTATGTGTTTTGGGTCCTTGACTGAATGTCAGAAAAAAATACTCAAGGTTTGCAGTGCCATGAAGTGCAGTTGGTCATTCGTTTTCAGAGAGTTCGCCGTATATGGTAACGTTCCGAATCCAAAATTTTTTATCGAGATTTCAAGCTGCTTAAGATAGGATCGACTTTGTTGGTACAGAGTATAGGTATCAGTAGCATGATTTTAATTAAGGTAGATCACTGAATCCCCAAGAGCAGGGTCAATCACGTTGTCCTTTAGCTTACTTACAAGTACTAACAAGTACATGCTTTTCAGTGTGAGAAGAACCTGTTGTAAAAATATTCACAATATCAGTAGTGTGCATAGTAACTTTGAGTATACTGGAGATAACTTCCATTCGATGAATGAGGTCTTCAGTAGGTGAGGAAGTTAGTCTAGTCATGACCAATTCAAGGTTTTTCTCATGTGGAACAAGCTTGTTCATTTTTATTACACAAGAATTAGGTTAAGATGATAATTCAACCTTTTTTTTGACTAGATTCTTGTACCGCAGAGGATTGAAATTCATCCACTCGATTTCCCAGTACATCAAGTCTGAAGGCCAGTCCCCTGTTTTCTTCAGAAATATTTACCAAACTACTATTCACTTCATCGATCTTCAAAGCAAAGTCTTTGCGTAGGTACTCCAGTCCTCCATCGCCCAATTTTCGGCTTACATTAGAAAACATTGCGCAAATAGTATCTGAAGGGCCAGAAAAATGCTTGCAGATCGCAGTATGTTTTACAACGTCAACAATAGGAGGTGTAGGTGGTAAAAGAATAGGAGGAGTCAGTGGTGTATATTGGGTGGCCGCTTTCACAAGCGCAGTCGACAGTGTGGCACTAGCATCTGATTTACCTGATAACGAGCCATCATTGGGTTGATCCAAAAACTTATCAGAGCCACTTGAATTGTTCTCAGTTCTTGGGGGCATGCCACTCTTATCAGAATACAGGCAAGCATTGCTTAGACTACATCAAGTGATCCATTCTTCCTTGAAAAATATACTGCTAGATTTTACACATTTCTTGTGGAACCAATAATTTCACTAAGCGCAGTAGTTTTTAGAAAAACGATGCTTTACGTTCGCAATATGCATTTCATTAACAAGCATCAATTTTTATTAAGCTTATTGACGTTAAAAAGGAATTGTATCTTCCGCCCAAAAAACATGCTTAAATAAAAGGCAAAGCGTGAGATCTGACTTCAGGACACTCTTAAAATTATTCCACTGGGTTTCAATAGCAAAGTTTGACGGAAACTTGAAGATCCGAGTGTAGCGCATCCGACTGCGATAGGTTATGGTATGGCATGACTTTTGTATTTATGTACTCTACAGAAATTCATCTTTTGTAGAAAACTTATTATTTAGGATGATAAAAATCAGCTATCTGGGTACAAACTCAACTGTCTTGTTGAAAATCCATGTTTTGGAATAGCGTCCATTTTTTCATTTAAACATTCAGCTATCCTTCGAAAATTCAACTATTTTGTGGTAAGTTCCATAATAATGTTAGGCTAAGTAAGTTCAAGCATATTGCTACGTTGCGCTTGTGAACGAGGGGATGAGACTTGTGAGAGGGGATGGAGGTGATGGTGAATATATACTCAATTATCTTATATTGCTTGTTAAAAAACCAGGTGCAGGTGGATGTCAGCATGATCTATCTCCAGGAACCCTGATTGTGACAATGCTGGATGACTCTATTTATCAGGGGAATCTTCAGCCTTTTAAAGGTTCATTTCCTATCTGGCTACAATATGGGCAAGTGAAACCTAGGGATATTTACTTCTATATACGAACTCTGCATGAAGATTATGAATCGACTTTGACCCTGCTCGATCCAAAAGATGATCATAATATTGCTCATCAAAGTCCAAAAAGCGCTGTGATGAATAGGGGAAATCGCCCAGTGTTATATGCAGAGGCATTCACTGTGTTCAATGCAAGCCTTTGTAATTTGAGAAGAGCAAGCGAAAATGATCGAGGCAATTCGCCAGAATTCTACACCGTATACATGTCGATGCCCTGGCCAAATGGAAATATGTATAGTTCACCTGCCTGTATAGCTGCATCTTCTGAGTTGAAGACATTCTTAGACACTCACATCAAGATTATCTAATGTATCGCTTTGAGCGTTACGTTTTCATGCCTTATGGCTTGACCTCATTAGGATTCCTTGAAGGAGTCATCAATTATCTCTCACTTCTTCTTCTGGAGCCTTTACCATTTTACCTATTCATACTTGAAATCCTAGTACTAGTACTCCTTCTTCTAGCCTTCTCAATCTTTTCTTCAAATAATTCCTACTTTCCGTTTCAAAATCTTTCCGCATTATCGTTATTTTTCTTTTTTTGTATCGCTTCTTTTCTTCACAAGTACCTTTTCTTTCTTGTCTGTATCATCAGAATCATAAATCTAATTATAATCATTTGTCCCACATAACTTGGTACTTGTTATAAATTTTCAGTCTTCCTTAGTCATTTTTGAAAAAATATCTTATTCTTCTTCTGAATCATTCTGCATTATCGTATTTCCGTATGCATATGTTTAACCTCTCTTGCTTCTACTACTATATTCGCTTCACTTTTCGTATTCCTATGAACATTCTCAAATAAAATAAATATCAAATCGCTTTGACTTCTAATGTTCCATTTTCTCGAGAAAAATTACCTATTACTTTGCGCCTGAACCAATTATTTGTAATAAACGAGAATGATTTCAAGCGTGAGCTGAACAATTTATCCATGTTACCGTTTGTTCCGGAGTCTCGAAAATGACCTTGAATCCTGCTCGTACCTTGACGCTGAACAGCAACCCAGTCATTCATAAACCTGAGGAGGATAATGCTTCCACCAATACCACAAGCGCCTGTAGTATTACTTAAGAAGTCTTGAGAAAAATCTCTTACATTGCTACTGTAACCATCAACTGGAGCGTGGCATGCTCTTATGACTAATCTTTTCTTCTATAATTTCATTCTTACTCATAATGTTGTGGAAGGTACAAGTTCATAATTTCGCTTCTATGCTATGAATTATGTACTTCTGATCAAAGTTTGAGCTCACGTTCCATTTTTATTTCTTTTTTTACATTCTCATTCTGAATGAGAAGGTTTTGGTTTTGTCAAAATTGACTTTCGCGGCGACAATCATTTCTCTCGAAACCATGGGCAATACTTATAAGATGAAGGATAGACTGGGAATTCAACAAACAATAGAGTCAAAATGTGCTACGGGAGCAATGAGGTCTACGCCAACGACGGTGATAGAATACTTGCTCTGCGAAGAACTACGCTCCAATTTCACCAGGGCTTCATCAGTCAATCTCTCAAACAAGGACGTGTGGAAGGCAAATGGTGTTTCTCTTCTCTTGGGATAAATGAGGTTTACTGATGATCTGAAAGGAGCAGGTTGATCCGGACCAGGATTCGTCGACATCGCAGGGAGGAGAGGAATAGAAATCATACTCAGAGGACATGTAACGTCTTCTGAACAGAGGTTCTGACTGTCCTATGCTGCACTGAGACTCTTATAGAAGAAAAGTTGGCTGGTTACTGATTAGGGTCTGCTGAGTAGCCAAGCGACACTTTTAAATTATGATAAATTTTTAATTCCTGGAATAAGGAGAGATTTTAAACTGTTGATAGGCTCGAAGAAGAAGAAAAATAAGAACACAGAACACGTACTAACCTGTTGAAAAATGCACTTTTCTGGAAAGATTCAAAGGGTGTGGTACTTATGGCAGTTATTTCTCACATTTGAAGAACTTATGTTTGGTACTAGTCGACTTGTTACTAGTCGACTCCCAGTTGCATAAAAGATCGTACAAAAATAAAAAACAGCTACTAATTATTATTTATAGAATTCTTCACATTTCTTAACCTTCCAAGATCAATGAAGCTTGTTTCAGTTCAAATGACTATAATTTCAAATATCTAACACTATTCTACAGTTAAGATTTTCGAAAGAAGGTTCAGCGTAAGATAGTATACAAATTTGGATACGAGAATGATCGGTTTCAATCATCCTGGTGCTCAATACATGTATTCTTCGATACGTAGACATTCCTGAAACTATTTTCACTGAAATTTGAGAATTGAATGGAGATAAAAGAATAATAACTGTACTTGGAGCAAGAGTAATTATTTGATCCGACCAATCGTCCTCAACTACTCTATTCTAAATTAACACAATTTCTCTAGATTTTCCATGATTTTGAGGTCTTTTTCTTCTTTGAACAGGGAAAATTATTACCTAATACCTCTTATAACCGAATAATTTTCTTTCATCTTCAATAGAGCTGTTTATATGAATTAAGGCTAAATTTTTCTCCAACAATTGGAATTAGATCTTGAGCTAGTGTAGTCACCGTACACTCTAAAGCTTATTTTTCACGTGAAGGGAGTTGGATGAGATCGATTTTATCTGTAAGTAGTTTTTGTTATTACCTGATTCTAGAGCGAAACTAGAAGTGTGGCCATGTTAGTTAGAATGACGTCACATATAACAATATTTACATGTTTCACAATATTTGAGTCTGAATGGTATGTTTAACTCTGAACTAACTAGGCATTTTTAATAAGAAACAAGAGAATAAGGCTTTTTCTATCAATTTTAAACTCTACAAAGAAACAGATTAAAGTTTAAAATTCTCGAAATATTGTATGAAACAAAGGAACACCTCATTTTTCGGTTTTCAGAATAGCAAACACCACATTATTGATTTTTGAATCACTGCATTTTTCGGCTCGAATGAGAAAAGGGAGTCGGGGACCAGAATTATTATAAAGAGAGAGGCATATACCTCCGTTGTAATGAAAAAGGTTGGATTTGGAACGTGTTCGACGATTTATTCTTTAAAAAGAATTTCAATCCCGTATTATAGTCTTAAAGTATAACTGAATATGGAAAACGTCGCACATAATTTTTTCTTATGCAAAATCCGTAGACGTCAAGGAGCTGAACTTTTCCAGTAGGACCTTTTGGTATAATCATAGGAAAAAATATTCTTTCCAGTAGATGTTGCTTGCCGTGTAACTTTTGAGCAGTAACCTGTCAACACGCTTGTCAGTCCTACCTTTGGGGAAAAAACACTTTCAAGCTACCTCTGAAAATGTTCTGTACACAAAAAATTGTGATACTCATTGAACGAGATAAATTTATTTCATTTTTTTTAATATAGTAAATAAACAAATTCACAAGAAGAACGTTTTTCAGATTAAGATGCAGTTACGAATGCATTTATATTCTTAAAAATAGTTTACTGCACAATCGATCCAGATTTCCTATTTGGGTCTTTTAAAATGAGGTATAGGAGAGAAAAAAACTTTCCATTCGCAGCAATAGTGGGGTGGATAGTGTAGCTGTGAGTAGAAAAAGCTTTACTTCAGGCTCACAATTATCCCTATTTACTTTCGACATCAATCGCATTTTCGAAAATGTTCAATGCGTACTCCGCAATACGATGCCATTTTTCCACATAAGAACCTCCTTTTTTTATAATATTTCTTGCCCGTCGCCTCAATTGACGTACTGATGTTACTTTCTTGAACCGATGTTGAACAGCACTCAACTCAAGATTCCTCTTTCCAGCTCCGCTTCTCTAAAATTTCACTGATTCTTGTTTATATTCGAAGCTAACATCTTCATCATCTTTGATACGAACAGCCTCATCTGCTTTAGAACCATGTTTAGGAGTCCACTTTGCATAAGTGTCTTCCAGAGCGGACGGCTGCCAATCTTTGTATGGTTCTGAAAAGTCTAAAGTGTTTTCTTCTAGACACTCAACGCCATTAATATCATGCGTAGCTCGAATTATTATTTCTTGAAACTGATCTGCCATCGCTCTTATGCATTATTAACATCACTGTTAGGTATGTGAATGGTTTGAAATACAGCTAGCAAAAGTTGTGTTACATTCAAGGGATTCACGGGCATGCTGAAAAGACTAGGTAAACTGTTTACTGTTACATTCCACTAAAGAAACTAAGAAGTACACTTTTAACCTCGAGAGAGATTACAGCAAGACCTAACGATCATTTGCAATAATTTCTCAAGCCTTCACTTAAGTTTTCGAAAGCAATTTGAGTGAAGACCAAACATTATAATGTAAAAGGGATCATTAAAGTTCGCGAAGACGAGTTTGCTTCTTCCAGGATGAATAATCCTATTATTTGGGCCTTCCGCCCCATGGGCGATAGCTAGCGAATCCCCCCCGTACAGCTTGATAGACTAGAGATGAGACTAGAGACGAGAGATGAAAACACGGTGTTTTTTTTATCTCTCGAAAACATTGCGGCAGGTCCGAGTCACGTACTCTAGTCTCTTTTTTTCACTCCAAACGCGCTTCCACCACCCTTCTGCAACTATCTTCCCTCCTTCCCTTCTCTTTCTGTCTGTCGACTGGAAATGCTGGCCGAAGATCTCAACTGGTTATCGTAAAGAACATTTTGATGAATATTTCTAATCCATCAAGATGTCCGTAAATAGCTTAAATTTTGATCTCCGTCCAGAATAAAGTCAACAAGAAAATAAATAAATAAAAAAAAGAATAATTGTTCACCTAGGGCAGACGGTAATTCAGCGATTTGAAATGGTGTACGTGTATCTACTCACCAATGTATACACGTACATCAATCCACCATTATAAGGTAACCTTAATTTACAGCAGGTAGTTTAATCTAGAATTAAAACCATGATAATAATAAGGCGTTAGTCAATGTTTCAAATTTCATAATTTTGAACCTATTTTTACCATGCCTAATTAACAAATACTAGAGGTTGGAGAGTTAACCTTGCCGGCCTCACGGGCCGCCGCTCCCCGGCCTCCAAGTCCTCGTGAAGAGATCACGAGTTTGATCGCAGCCTCTACCGCCCAGTCCGCGGTTGAGCAGGCCAGGCAGGTCGCGAAACACCGTGTCACAACCGGGTCGCTTGGCAGAGAGAGAAAGCGACGCCGCGGCGAAGTTCGCCGCCACTACCGACCGGCCTCAATATGACCCAGTGGTGCCGTTACTAAATCAAAAGGAAGAGTGGCCCCTCCAGAGCATCAAAAGGGGACGGTACGAAGGACCCAAGCCGCCGGCGGCTCTCGACCGACCGGGCGCCACTCTTTATTGAGCTTCCGGGATTACACGGAGAGCCTCGCTACACGTTCCTGACTCCTCGGTTCCAGATTCCTCAGGATTATCCTGGATGGGTCGTTTCGCTCGCAGTAACATCCTCCTCGGGAACGGAATCACCATCCGCCTTATCCCTGGCAAGCATCTCCAGTACCTCCCACGGAAGTCTGGATCTGGACATAATTTTATGGGCGGCCTATGAGACACCTGAACGGTTCTCGCCATCTATTCTCTCTCCACCAGCGGCAACCTCCTGGACAGTGAATCCCTCGCCAGCACGTTAACACATCCATTTCTGAGGTCATCTTCAATTCATGCTTGCGGGTCCACAAAAGTTTACATTTTTTTTCCGTGTTTTGGTCTCTAACAAACAAAAGAAAGGCAGGGGGGCCATTAACGGACAACTCGCACCAGCTCACCACCTTCCGGGCTGGGACGAGCTCGAAACAGACATCACCTAACTGACGTAACTACTCCACCTACACTAGACTTCATTCAATTTTTTCTAGTTACGTAACGAGTCAGTTTGTTCAATAATGGGAATTCGAATGGTTGCGTCGGGATTGGCGTAATTCAAATGTCATCAAAGCAAAACTAACGATGGACTCATTTCTGCTCTTTTATTATAAAACCCCCCATCCTTTGAGCAGGGCTGCCAAGAAGATATCTGGGCCCGGGGGTAACTATGCACGGCCCCCTCCACCGGGACCCTCCAACAATTGTAAAATTGAAATTTTGTGGAGAATTGAAACTGCGGGCCCAGGGGGCATCCCCCTTCCCACTCTTGAGGCCTGCCTTTGAGCAAGACGTTGGAAGAGATGCTCGTTGTTCCTCTAGCTACTCGTGGGATCTGAAATGGGCTTCAACAAAAAACCAAATCTCTTCTTGAGGGCCCCTTACCAGAGCAACCATTTGTTTCATCGACAAAAGTTGACGACCTGAAAAACGCCATATCTTCAGGAGCGATGAAAGAAAAAATTTCTGAGCTTTTTCTAAGGGGGTGGAACCGTTCTAGTGCTCAGAAAAAAAGTTGTGCACCACGTCTTCAAACCAACAGTCGAGGCTGTTTCATAGGAGGCTCCGGATGATTACAAGATCCTGGATCTCTTTTTCCTGCGTTGCCTACGGCCAAGATAATGAGATGCTTCGGAAAGACTCCTTCGAATATGCAGTATCTTAGTTCACAAAGCCCTACCCCACGTACAAGTCTTAAAAAACATTCCCTGCTAGGCTGATCAGATGAAAACTAGGGTTTTCTCCCATGTGACCTTACGACACCTGCAAAAGGTCTGTAAGCATCCAGAGTTGCACCGAATTAGTCGATCAATGACAAATTTGAATCTCAAAGGTGCAGATAACTTTGCATCACAATAGAGGTACTTCGATGGCTCTTACTGGGCATGTGGCAGTGGTGCAGACAAGCAGGCTACCAAAATAGAAAGAATGGTTTAATTGATAGAGGTTCGGTGGTGAGGATAGCCGTGAAACATATTAATGTGATCTTGGTTCCCAAGCTCTGGCCACCTCATTGTTAGTGACTTCAGGTTAAGGAGCAGGAGAAGAAAATGATTCATCTGCAGTCCTTAGCGTGTACTCAACTACAGGCCCTAACCCGAAATCATGCTCACACGTCCTCGAACGAAAAGGAGGATGAGATTTTTGATGTGACCCTATGCATCGGAAAACTTAGGAACGCGAGAGTTCTATGAATTTATATTGAATTATTTATTATTTTATTTATTTATCAAACGATTTTTCTATAAATTCAAATAAATCTGAGCAACAGGAAAAATATTGGAACAATCCCCTCCAAATATCTGTCAGAGTAATATAGTACTGTGCGATTGGGCTAAGAGAACTGAAATGCTCTCGGAATAGAAGGACCACAAGATGGCCCAGAAAAACATAAGCAAAAAACATTAGAATGTGCAAACAGCGAGGACCAGAGTTCCGGAAGCTTGCAATAGGCTTGTCTTGGATTTTCTGAATTTTACAGAGATAAATGATAAACACTGATCCACCTGATAAGACTCTTTCTGCTAGGTTTTTAGCAAACGGATACCGAATTTAGAGAAAAATGTTCAGACAGCATAGAATTTGTTGTCCTCCTGTTGGCGAAATAACGAAGGAAGAGGAACGCTCCTGGAAACATGCCATTAGCATGAAAGACCGTAGAGTCTTCCTAATATTTAAGACCAATAATACCGATCACTTTTATCTCGTAGACATGAGAAAAATAATTAGGAGACATTTCAGGGCACAATGCTCTTAGTATCTTCATTTCGAATAGAGAGAGGAACGCCTCTCATGCACGCTGCCGTGAGCAAACTGCGCTTTATGATGCAGTTGCGAAACCGAAGCAAAAGAATTGAAAGGGAAATGTAACGTGTAAGATTCTTTAGACGTTAAAGCTGCCTCCAGAGAAACCTTTTCAGAAGTCATCTGCTGGTAGGCCTTGAGGTGCGGCATGCCAAGCCAGCTAGGAACCGGGTATTTCAGAGGTCTAGTTGGGGTAGTAGCGCTGCAGGGAAACTCATAAGAAAGAGGTGTTTTCTGCCACACTCTCGTTGTGCATTGCAGCCGAAGCCCTTTCACACGAAATGAAAAAAAAGAGTATAATACTTGAGGATATGCGGATGATAATGGAATCCTAGCCAGGGGTAATCATCCATATACATTGATTGGCCTGACATAGTTAGTTTCACGCGTCGGAGTGCTCTACTGCACAGCGTTCAGGGCTTCCCGGCGTCCCGGAAGCAAGAAGGACTGCGCACACGGCGTGGATAAAATAAATGTTCTGCGAAGAACTACGCTTAACTTTTACCTGTGCTTCATCAGTCATTGTCTCAAACAAGAATGTGTAGAAGGCTAATGGTATTTCTCTTCTCTTGAAACGAATGGAGTCTACTGATGACTCGAAAGGAAAAGGTTAATTTGGAGCATGATTCGAAAACATTGCAGAAAAAAAGGGGAGTAGAAACTATACTCAGAACACATGTGAACGTCTTTCAAACGGGAGGTCTGACTGTCTTATGCTGCACTGAAACTCCTATAGAAAAAAGAGTAGCTAGTTGGCTGATTGAAACCTGCTAGATAGCCAAGCGACATTTTCAAATACTGTTAATAGGCTCGAAGAAGGAGAAAAATAAAAACAGAGAAGACATACAGGGGCGAAGTGAGGCGGGTATGTGACACCCCTCCCACCCCAAACTCCTGTACCGGGTCAGAATTTTTGTATGATTCAGCATTTTAGTGCCGAAGTCGGCATACTCAGTAAATTTGACTGTGAAGTTGGCTAGTCAAGCAAAAAATCTTCCTATTCTGCTTATTCGGATCCAAAATGAGAGTTATCAGGGGAAGAAGGATTCAAGTTCATATTTTCGGGCGCGGAAATATCAGTGCTCTCTGCGCACGAGCGCAGGAGTATCGAGTACACTTGGTATAATCGTTCATATCATAGTCGGTTCGTCGTATACGAGCTGACGAAGAGGATTATAGTCGGCTAGCAGGAGCTCGTACTGTGGCACCACTAATACTTATCTTGACTGTCTCACTCTCTAGCTGTCTCTAGCTCTAGCCTGCCAACTATTATTTATTCTTACTATACACTGTTAAAAAGCAGAATTAAAATCTACTTCGAAGCATACCCTATAAAAGTCCCACAATTCTGAGTAAACGGCAAGCGGAGTAGAAGAAGACGAGTAAAAAAATGACTCCACATCATGATGTGGCGAACAACTACGAAGAGAGGGTTTGCAAGTTTTTTGCGAACGTAGCTCCGAACGCAAACTCCGTAAGAAGTCTTGCCACGACTCTTTAACTTTAGACTAAGCATAGTTTCAGATTTTGTTTCTATGTGGTGCGAATTATTTATAGACACTCTGAATGCACTTCGAAACTTTTCACCAACTCTATTTTACACTGGAGTAAAATATGCGGAGTTGAATGTAATCGATACTGAGTCGATTTTATACTCTTAAAAACTGTACTCTCAACTCCGATAGCCATTTATTCCGCAGGTCTTTAACAGTGTACTTGCTAGTTGCTCATGCTCGTACTCACGTCACAATACGCTATACGCTGAATTAGATTTCCAAATTAGATAAATTTACAAGGACGAACCAGCAGTGCTTTTTTCAAGTAGGTATCCTTTGTTTCAAATACTCACATACTTTACGCTCAAAATCAAGCTGAACAATTTGTTTGTTTACATTGAAGATAATTTTACGAATGATTATAGATCGTGATGATGGTGACAATTTCATATTATGATTGAATTCTAAACGTCGTGTATCCTTGAACTTTTTGTTCTCTCCAGATGCACTAAAAAATTTCAATCAGACTGTTTAGAGCTCGATGTTCGCCTTATCGCATTATATATAATTTGTATTTTTTCACATGAAAAATTGTTAAAATATGTAATTCAAAGTTCGCAGTATGTTGTGAATTTTACAAAAAACTTATTTCATTCAGATTATCTAGTTTGGAAGAACGCAATTATTTCAGAAAGAAATTATAGACTTCTTTTGGACTGCGAAAATTTTAAGCTTTGTAAGGTTTTAGAATGAATTATAAGCTTAAGTCGTGACCAAAAGATTAATCTCCTAATTCCTTAGAGTGACCTTTCACTCCACATAGAGTAAATTACCCTCACTCAAACACAGAGTGAAATATCATTTCTAAAGAGTGTATTATGACCCTGTGAAAAGTTGAATTTGACTTCGAATCCAGAGTTACAACTAGCCTTGCTGAAAACGCACCCTGGAGGAAAGGTGACTTATAAAAAAAACACACATAATTCAGATCATAACAAAATTGCTCTAAAAAATTGAGCCTAATTGTATTTAAATTAATAATAAAACATTTCTACAAAACACATGAACTTGTCTCCAGAAACGACGAGACAAGTTCCTTAATTAAGGTATAATGTCTGGACACTGATAATTGAGAGATGATATTTAGGAACAAAACTGTTCGAAATTTATGACGACACAATGGTGAAAAAATAATATAACAAAAAAGAACATCGACATAATAAGGACAGGAAAAAATGCATCCATACATTCAAGAAACACAACCGAGAAGAAATTACATAATATTTAAGATGGAAGTTTGAGGTTTTCTTTCGCACGTGGTAAAAGACACAAATTTACTATTGGGCGTTTAAACACACCACTCGTAGTGCGAAGAGACACAACGCGCACATGGCCATCCGATCCACGATGAAGTTCGACCACACGAGCTAAAGGCCATCTTATAGGTGGTGTGTTCTCATCACGGATGAAAGCAAGGTCACCGATCTCAAGTGATGGATAAGGTGTCCCCCATTTTGAACCAGGTTGAAGCTCTTTCAAGTAATCCGAAGACCAAGGTCGCCAGAAATGCTGACGCATTTGTTGTAACAATCGCCAACGAGATAAGCGACTTGAGATAGTATCAATATAAGTTGGTTCAGGAATACTATTAAGAGGTTCTCCAATCAACTCTGTACCATGTGAAGCGAGACTGGAAGCTAGAAGAGTTGACTCCTTCAAAGCTGCTGAAAACATCGATCGAAGTTTTGCATCTGCACCAACAAAGTTAGTTCCTTGATCACTGGTCAAGGTCGCACAAATTCCACGACGAGAAATGAATCTGTAATAGGCAGCTAGAATGGCATCAGCTGTGTAGTCTGAAACAGCTCCCAAATGGATCGCTCGAGTAGAACAGCAAACGAAGACTGCGATTAAGCCCTTCTAAGCTTAATGCCCTCGAACCTTTGTTGTTCGCAAGTAAACGGGTCCAGCATAATCTACACCAGTATGAAGAAATGGCCGACTTGGAGTAGCCCGAATTGCCGGGAGATCTGCCATCAGTTGTTGAGGTTTTGTGGCCCGATGTCGTAGAAATGGTAAACATCGATGAATAAAGGCTCTTAAAACTGATCGTCCACGTAGAATCCAGTAATTCTGCCTCAACGTCCCTGGAGTGAGCTGAACACCACCATGAAGACAACGTCGATGATGATGATCGATAAGAAGAGTTGTTAGTGTTGATTCGGAGCTGAGAATGATAGGATGTTTCTCATCAGGATCCAAGGAAGAATTTTTAAATCTACCTACCCCACGAAGAAGTTGTTGGGGATCTAACTTAGGTGTTAGACGACCCAATTTGCTTGTAGCAGGGAGAGGTTTTTTTGATGAAAGAGCTTTGATGTTTGCCTCGAAATAAAATTGCTACTCGTGTCGGATCTAATCCAGCCAAGATTTCTGAAGTTCTAAAGGTGATAAGAAGGATGACCTAGAACATGGTGGCTGGAAACAATGTTGAATAAATCGCTGTAACCAAGCAGTCGTCCTTAGAAGTTTACCAAAAGATGAATAGCGATGCAGAAGCACCCACATTATTGGAGCATAGCAAGCATTGTGAACTTTCAGTGTTCGCTCTTCTAGGTCCGGTTCAGGTTTTACTGGTAAAGACATCCTAGGCCAAAGATCTGGAAAAGGCAACCAATGCGGGCCCTGCCACCAAAGGTGAAATGACAATAGCTCCTTGGTAGAAATACCTCTCGAAGCACAATCAGCAGGATTACTTTATGTTGGAACGTGATGCCAAATGGCTGATGGCAGAGTTGTTTGGATTTCGGAAACTCTATTAGCGACATAGGTCTTCCATTTGGTAGGATGTCCGCGAATCCAGGCGAGGGTGACTGTTGAATCACACCATAAATGAATCGGAACATCTAACGAGAGCACCTCCTGCACGTGATGCACGAGACGAACAAGAAGAATCGCTCCACAAAGCTCTAAGCGGGGTAGCGATACCTGTTTTAAAGGAGTGACCTTTGCTTTTAAATTAACAGAGTTACTGACTTAGTGCCAGAATCAGAGGTTACAAATAGGTAAACTGCTGCGGCAAAGGCTCTTTCTTCAAAAGCTACAGAGTTTGGATGAGGATCTTAGCGGTTATTATGACTGGACTCAACCATCCCAACGGATCAAACAGCTGCGCTATTTGGCTTAAAATGGTACGTTTTGTGATAACATCTGAACAGGCTGGTAATTGGACGTCAAACTTTATGACGTCTTGTTGAGGATTCCAAGAGAGGCCCAACATATGAAACGAAGTTCGAAGAAGTTCGTCTGGAATTCTTTCTAGTAGATCAGAATCATTCGACATCCACTTCCGGAGTGGAAAGCAGCTGGCTGTGAAAAGTCGATGCAATTGATTCTGTAAAGAAATCGCCTCCTCGCAGTTATCTGCACCTGTAATAACGTCATCCACGTAGAATCATCGACGTGTAACATCAGATGCCTCTGGATACCTTTCACCCTCATCAAGGGCAAGTTGCTGAATGCAACGAAATGCAAGAAAAGGAGCACAAGACAAACCATAAGTAACAGTAGTCAGACGAAACGTTTGAACCGAATCATTTCGTGACTTCCTCCAAAGGATCAGTTGAAGATCTTGATCGTCTCGATGTACCTGAATTTGGCGGTACATTTTTTCTACGTCAGCACAGAGAGCTATACGGAAACATCTCTACCGCAGCAGAATGTCAATGATATTTGGAAGAAGTATGGCTCCGGTGTGAGGGCATTCATTTAGCGGAATTCCAGCTTCCGTCCTCTGAGATCCTTTGAAAACAACTCTTAACTTAGTTGTAGCACTTGATTCTCGCAACAATCCATGATGTGGAAGGTGGAAAGAGCAATAAAAGTCACGACGGATTGAAGACTCAGTATAAAGCACCATATGACCAAGACTCTCGTATTCCTTAAGAAAGTCCTCATAGGCTCTCGCGAAGGAAGCGTCGCGCGCGAGGCGACGTTCCATGCGCTGGAGCATCCGAAAGGCTGGCCGAAAAGAATTGCCAAATGATTGGATGTTCTGTTTCTTCGGAAGACGAACAACATATCTTCCTTCAGGAGTGCGTGAATGAGTTTACATGAAGAAATCCTCACACTCCTGCTCTTTAGAGGTTAACCTTGGCTTTGATGGAACCTCTTGTTCTTCCCGAAACCTTTGAAGGTCAAACGCTACGGTGTTTTGAACGAAAACATGCATTCCATATGCTGAAAAAAGGCTCGTCAGCTAAGTTCCGTAACGAATCTACTTTAGTTTTTTCAGACAAGGTCCAACCAAAGTATTTTCCCTGAGCGACAGGAGCGTTGAGGGGATCTTTTCGAATATTTGGAAGAAGAAGATAAGGATAAACGTCAGCTCCAATGATTACGTCAATTACTCTTGGATTCCCGAAATCTGGATCTGCTAGATTTAGACCGAGAAGATGAGACCAACGTCCATTGCCCCTTCCGAAACGAGGGCGGTATGGAGTAAGACGTGAAAGAACGAGCGCGTCTAATGGATACTCAAAATCGGATTCGAAATGTGGCGTAAGAAAACACGAAACTGCCTCGTGAGTTGTAGTAGGACGACCGGCACTGATTGTTAGCAGACTAACTTCACAACCCGATGCGCGAGCTTGAGTTGTTGTGCGAGAGACTTAGAAACGAGAGACACTTCAGAACCCTAATCGAGGAGTGTGCGCACAAACACTGACGCACCAGTTCTCGACTTGACCTTGATGACAGCTGTAGGTAATAGACCTTTTGCTCTAGGTCGAGTCACATGATTGATACTGAGATGATGAACGTTAGAGAATCCGCTTTCTTCTGCCGTTGACGAAGATGACTTCTGAATGATATTCGATTTCGTTACATCACGATGAAGCATGGTATGATGTTTTTGATCGCAAAATCGACATGTTCTTGGTGGAGGACATTCGCTGGTTAAATGTTGGCGCAGACAATTGGAGCACAACTTCCTCTTAGCTGCCAATTCCTCCCACTGGATTGCATTCATTGTTCGAAAATGAGCACAATACATCGAAAAATGCTCTTGACTACAGCCAAAACATCTTCAAAATTGCTTAGAATTCTCATTCGGATCTGTAGAAAGGTGAGATGATGATGCGAGGTTCTTGTTTGACCCCCGGTTCGTTCTGCCTAACCTAGATGCTTGCGATTGCTCATTCGACCTTGAGTTTGAAGAATCCTTCGAATTGGTTGGATTCCCTTCGAGAATCTCCAATGTACGGACCTTTCTTTGCAGAAAAGAATGCAAGGAGTTATAAGAAGGAGATTCTGTTGTATCACCCAAAGATGTCTCCCAGTCGCGACGAGTTTGAGAGTCCAATGAGTTGGTGAGATGGAAAACTAAGGAATGTGACCAATGATCGATTGGCCATTCAAGCGCTTCAAGAGCCTCTAAGTTTTCTTCAGCTGTGTTGACTAGATTCTTCAAACAAGGAGCTAATTCTGACTTAAGAGGTCTTAACGAAAAGAGAAAAGACAAGTGAGAATTTATTAATATCCTCTTGTTCTCATAACGTTTCACTAATAAATCCCACGCGCGCCCATAATTGTTATTTGTAACCGGAATGCATTCTTGATTCGGTGAGCAAGATTTACTTGTTCAAGTAGGCAGAGTTAAGCTTGTGTCTTACACATTTCGAATGACCGAAATTTGAACGAACACAATAAGTAACGTTGAAGAATGATTGAATCGTCGTCCTGAAAATTAACGCGATTCGACAAATTGTATTCTTGACTTGAGACTAATATGTGAACTGGTGAAAATCTAAATAAATAAGAGGGAAAGTAGTCGATATGTAGTCGTAATTGAGAACGAAATAAATTAGCTCTGTGTGTTAGTTGTGTCGAGGATATTACGCACACTGAGGGGAAGCTTCACACAATTGCTGAGAAGAAACTGCCGAAACCATAAAAAAGAAGGAATTGTGATGTACTTCCCTTTAGGGTTCCTTGCTGCATTTAAGATTCTGGATGAAGCTTTGTTGTTCCTGTGTGGTTGATCTTCATCATGCACTCCATAGTAATCCTTTGATGACACTCAAAATAATCCTGGGAGGTTTCACACAGTATTAAACTGTTTTATCGTCACAAATATCACGAAAAACTGTCACAAAAATTTGTCACGAATAACACTCAAGAACTAGACAGAAGGTACTGATTCACATATCCGGCTCGAAGGACCAAAAAATGTTCGCGAGTAAGAGAATTTATGGTTTCAAATTGTTACTTATCAACTAGCCTTGCTGAAAACGCACACTGTAGGAAAGGTGACTTATAAAAAGAACACACATAATTTAAATCATAACAAAAATGCTATAAAAAATCGAGCTAAAATGAATTTAAATTAATAATAAAACCTTTCTACAAAACAAATGAACTTGTCTCCAGAAACGACGAGACGAGTTCCTTAATTAAGGTTCAGACGACGACTTGAACAAAAATGTAAATATGAAGTGAATACTCAGTATGAAAACTCTCAATATACATAGAAATAAAATCAAACAAAATAATTTATAAACTAGTTCAGTCATTTTTAAACAAATGATCTACTCTTTTGGAATGAAATTCCAGTCTATCAGAGTTGATTCCCTCTTTGGGTTTGACTGGCAGTATTTTAACTTTATGTGGAGTAAGCAATCACTATAAGGGGTTTAGAGAGTAATAGACTATAATTTTCTATTGACAAAGTTTAGTTATAAAAAGAAATGTTCAGTTATTTCAAGAAATTTGTTTTGACAACAATGAAGGATTTTTAATTGTTCTGCAAGATGCGATTACAATGAATTCAAAAATGTTTCACATTTCGACTTTATTTTTTCTTCATTTTTCATGATAAATGTCATGTTCAAAATAAAAATTTTCACGAAGTGATGGAAAGTGACTTTGCTAAGCAACATTGAAAACGTCAAGTACCGAAAAGACTAGCTGAGAATCCTGAAAATGCGTTTACTTTCGATCTTTTCACGTTTTACCAACCTAACCGGTTCAGAAAATTCCTGAAATACCAGCCGACAGAATAAACTGTACAATGGAATCAATTAACTCCATTGTCCAATTGCAACCTGAATCCTTCGAACAAGAACCTGAATTCATTCAGGTAGAAATGCAATCACTTCTTCATTTGTGTGATGAATATGAAAATTTTGTCGAGATTTCGAAAAACGCGTCCAGATTTTGCTGGGAGCCTACAAAATGATTTGATTTGTCTTTACTTTACCGGTTACTTCGGTCTCATGTGAAAGATCTGTTAGTTAACTGAAATCGGTTATGAATTACTTCGGGCGACGATCGTCTAGATTTTCTGATGTGAATTTTTTCGGCGAAGAATATTGTAGACGAAAGAACGTTTCTAAGGTTGAACAAACTTGGTCCCAATTAAAAAAAAAGAAGAGTATGCACTTGACTTTGTTCGCAGTTCTGTGCAAATCTAGTTTTGTTTGTTTTTGAAATACAAGTAAAATATAATACAAAACAGAGGTATTGTTTTTTCTTGAAAATTGTCAAGAAGTTGATATGAAATTGAAAAAAATTAACATGCATATACACACGTCTTTCATAATCAAGTGATTTTTTATAGATGGGTATAAAATCAAACTAATTCAGTCAGCGAATTTTTCTGATCAAGTCAGCATTTTCAATATGACTCACCCCCCCCCCCCCCACTCTCAAACTCAAAAGGCTCGTTACACCCCTCAAGACATACAATCTTGCTGAAAAATGTACTGTTCCAAAACATTTTCAAGGTGCAGCAATTATGATTTGACTCATTTGAAAGCTAATTCTAGAAGATATTGTATTGAAAACCGTAGTTAGCTTATGGTGTTCGAAAACTCCTCATTGCGATCTTTCAAGTTCTCTTTCATGCAGCTTTCTTCAATTCGAATAATTTATGCTTGATACTGGCTGACTTGTGATCAAAAAGGAATCCTCGGGGTCCCTATCTTCTAAAATGAAGGGAATAATCTTATTGTTCCGAAAGATCAACCGCTGTGAATGAGCAGTTTCATAATGAGTAGTCAATGGTCGAATGATTGATACAGTCGAATTCTTACATAGTTCACATCCGATTACACACGAATCAAGCAGCTAGAAATCTTTTTCGTTATGAAAAATATAAATTGTATAAATAAGAGGATTATTCTACAAGATTCTTCGAATCTTGAGTACAGACGGATGAAAATGGTTGCGATTGCGAAATCTCTGTTTACTCATCTTTGCTGGTTTTAAACGTGGAAGAAGACAACAAATTATGTTTCATCACGTAATTCATCGTATGCGGCGAAGGACATGCGTAATATCTGAACGCACATGCTGAGATAAAATTCAAGAGTCTGCCAGTCACATCAGAGATCATGCAACAATAAAAAACAGCTAATAATTGTTATTTATAGAGTTCTTCACATTTATTAACCTTCCAAGATCAATTAGGCATGTTTCGGTTCGAACGACCTGACATGTATGCATATACATACATATTTATCTTAATCTGGGGCGATTCCTGAAATGATTTTCACTGAGGTTTGAGAATTTGATGGAGGAATAAGAATAATAACTGGACTTGAAGCAAGAGTAATTTTATCATTCGAACACTCATCCTGAACTCACTTAATTCTAAATTAACATAATTTTTCTAGAGTTCAAGATTGTAAAGTTGATTTTTTCTTAAAAAGCGAAAATCGTAACTCGACATTTCAAAAACTTATCCAATAATGGTCTCTTGGAGTGCTCGATATTATTGCGAAAAATTTGAATTCATCCTAAGGAGCTGGACAGTCAGCCACAATTTTTTTCTAAATGTATAATAGAGCTGTTTCTATGAATTAAGGATCAATTTCTTTCCGAGAATTGGGGAAAGATTTTGAGCTGATGTAATACCGTACACTTGGAAGTTTATTTTCCACGTTAACGGAGTTTGATGAAATCATTTTGATCTGCAAATAATTTTTGTTATCACCTCATTTCAGAGAATAACTGAAAGTATACGCCATAGTAGTAAGAATGAGGTCGCATGTAACAATATTTACACGTTTCACAATGATGCAACCTCTCCATCATCTCGGAAAAGTAAAAAATTACAAAGAATTGTTTACTATAATAAGACCTGTATTTTCGCATCATTTTTATTATTCAAATAGTGCTCCAAATGACATGTATAACCCCTGTGATTACCCACTGTTCATATCATGAACAGTTTCCTGAATTGCGAAAGACATATTGGAAGGTTAATTTTTTGAGATA
>WSXT02211033.1:0-17759 GCA_011762715.2 Neuroterus valhalla | reverse complement strand
CCGGATTTCTCCGGACAAGTCCTCATTTTGGGGCTCGTGTGAGTTGTCCTACAGGATTTTTTACTTTGTCCGGCTTTATGTCCGGATTTTCCAAATCATAAAATCTAATTTTTAATCAAATTGTGGACCTTTTTTCACATAAAATATTATCATTTATATCCAGGAACTTTGGACGCGTTTTTTCGTTGATAAACATGTCAATGGACTAAAGAACGAATCTGATTAGAGATAGCAGCCATTAAAGGCTTCATACAAACTGCTTTCAATTTTAAGCACATGCATTGTAGAAAGATTTACTCGTCTGCGCTTAAAAATGAATCTCTCTTATTAGAAGGGAGAAAATCTGCTAACTACGGCGTGAAATATTATAGCAAAATAATTTTGTTCAACACCTACATAAAAAACTCGACTTTTTTGGTCTGGAAGCAGTGATCAAAATAAGCGATTTTTCAATCGTTGACGAGAAGCGTTGAATAATGACAGGTTTTACTCAACAGTGGGTAAAAGTGAGTGGAACCGTTGAATAATAGAGACTCTAACTATTTTCAGACCAAAAAAGTCTTATTTCACGTAGTCGATGAACAAAATAGTACGTACGACTTGTGGAGAATATACTATTCTCTACGTCAACAAGAAAATAATATTAGGTGCATATTTTCGACCGAATTCAGTCAAGTGACCATAGAGATGAAGTACTATTAAACCTTTTTTAAAGTAAATTTTTGTCCTACTTCGTCCTCATTTTTCAAAGATTTTTGTCCTTCTTTTCGATAATCAATTATGGTCACCCTATTACTGCACCCTACCTAGATACACTTGCTTTGTTAATCGTTCTTCATCGATTCTCTCCACGTGACCAAAACATCTCAGCGAATTTCTTTCACTCTTTTCAAACAGCGTTTCTTCTACACCACATTCTCTGAGAATCCACTCATTACTCACTTTGTCCATTATCATTTTACCGCACATATTACGCAGAAATTGCATGCCGATCGCGTTGAGTTTAGTCTTATCCTTTTCTTGATACGTCCAGCTCTCGCTACCGTACAGGACAGTTGGTGCTAGCACAGAATTATGTATCGCAATTCTAACTTTATTTGTTACATTTTTACTCTTAGTAATACCCCGTATACTGCCGACAGTCTTACTACCCTCATTCATTCTGACTCGCGTCAGTTTGGATTTTTTAGTAATTTTTTTTCTCCTCCATCCTTGAACTAGGTTGATTTTTGAAACTATAAGATAGTGTTCCGATCCGCATTCAGGACCTCTCATAGCCCTCGTATCTTTTACAAGCCCTCTCAGTCTTTCATCCGCTACAACAAAGTCGATAATACTATGGCTTTCACCTCTGTACCAGGTATACATGTGTATCATTTTGTGCCTAAACCAGTTGTTTTTAATAAACAAACCCTTTTCTAAGCACAAACTGATCAATTTATCTCCATTACCATTAGTTTTTGGGTCTCCGAAATGACCGAGTACTCTGACAGTACCATCGCGTTGCACACGAACCCAACCGTTTATGTCTCCGAGTAATATTATTCTTTCGCCTGAATCACATGTTTCTATTACATCATTAAACGAGTCCCAAAAGTTGTCTTTTGCCTCTTTACTGTCACCATCAACAGAAGCATAACATGCTACAATAAAAAGTCTCCTGATATCAACTTTTATTCTAACCCATAATAATCTAGGAGTTACACACTTATAAATTTTGACATGCCTATTTGCTCTCTCATTTATAATTAGAACAATATCTTGGCTAGCGCGTAATTCATTTTCTACTTCTGACCAGAGTTCGAGACCATTTTTCACCTTATTAATCTCACATCCCTTTTTCTTTGTTTTCGGTACGCAAGAAATATCTAGCTTCCTTACGCGCATTATATCCCGCAATAACTTTTCCTTCAGATCATTTACACCTCTGGCATTCCACACACCCAGTCTCCATTCATCAACTGAAACTTTTCCGGGGGCACGCGGTCCGTTAATGAAAGCGGCAGTCCTGATTTGCAAAAAACGCAATAAGATTCATTCACATCAACACCTATGACGGATTATTTGATGCATTATGACAGAACCTAAAGCAAAACAATTCAATACTCGCTTTAAAAAGTAAATTTGAGTCCTGCAAATAGCGTCCCACCTAAACTGTACAAAATTTCTCAGACAGATTTTGTCAGATCATAAATGAAATAAATTTCTCAGCTCAAGCACAACATACGAAACCATCAGAAAGAAAGATCAAAATTGAAATGGGAGAAACAGAAGGAACAAATATAAACCTATTAAACTAAAGACGCGAAATCGGATTGCAAGTATACTCACCGCCTAGATGGGGGCCAGTATCGGGGGTTGTGGTCCTAACGCGAGAAACAATTAAAAATCCAGTTCGAACCAAATTTGAAGCGACGACTGACTAGGCGAAGAAAAACACTCAGGACCGTATGTATAGTCTCGTGAATACGTGCGTCGCAAGTCTCCAAGTAAACAACTTCTATACTACGCATTACGGTGTTGCCTTTTCAAGGCTGATGGGCTGTCGTGCTGCATCATGCGAGGTTCGGGGGGAGGGACAGAATCACTCAAGCATAAACAGCCGAGAAATTGGCGCTAACTCGAAAGGCACCCGTCCAAGCAGTAAGTGTAAGACAATTGAAACCAAAAACGATAGCCGAAGCTCAGAATTACGTGGCAGAAACTGAAATGTGGCTACGCGAATCACAACCAGTTAGACAATCATTACCACTAAGGTCATCTCCAAGAAGGATGATGAGACCGAACCCATCAGCAAGACCTTCTGCAAATACGAAAGGATTTAGACCTATCCCTTATCTTCAATCTTTGGATAAAACAAAAATGAGCGGCCACAAATGCGTAAGACCAGGTCATAATGCCAAATAAAACCTCAGGGTTTTCAGGTTGGACAATTTCAAAAACAACAGCCCCAAATCGACCAAATCCAAAACTAAGATTCTTCAGAGACAATTCCACCGGAAAAAGTAGATTCTCAAGATGACACAAGGAGAATGGAAGGAACAAAATCAGCACCAGGACTCAGAAGAATCTCAGCAATCTGCAGAGAGCTATCTGCTATCCGAAGACGAAGACTCGGAAGGGAATACGAATTATTATTAAACACCTGAGCGGCCATTAACTTAATAGAAGAAAATCTAATTCCAGATGTACCGAAGTTTGAGTTCAATTAAAAAATCCTAATAGGCAATCATGAACATCAGTCATTAGGAGCATGCTACATGAATTATTTTAACAAGAAACATTTATTTCACATAGTAAGATCCGATTACCCAAGCATCGAAGAAGGTTTAATCGGTCAACCTTTCCTAAACAAATTTAAACGATACCTAATTACCCCAAAACACCGTGTAGTGGAAAACAGAAAGACTCCCTTAAATGAAGAAGGACCCTACATTCAGAGTAGAACAGCAACCGCTCGTAAAATCCATACAGAGGAATAAAACCAAGACGTGTGCATTGAAAATCATGGAGCAATCCCCGATGGACTATACGTCATCCGGAATCAAAAAATAAAGTTTCCATATCTAAATTGTCAGTCTAAACCAGTTAAGATTCCAAGTACAATTAAATATGACAAAGTGTTGACCGAACGATCCCATCCGGTTGACCCGAAAAAAATGACCCACCGTATGACGCAAATGGAAAATACCAACGCATAAAGGAAGTTCTCGAGAATTCTTAGATTAGTCATATCGAAACACGCACTCAGGAAGAGATAAAGCAGTTGATTCCTCTTGAGGAAACTAAGAACTTTCAGACAAACGAATAACTGGACCATCACAATCTTCATTTAATTCACCTCTATGAGTAGTACCAAAGAAAGGCAGCAAGTTAGGAATGGTCATCGACTACCGTCAGATCAACAAAGACACTGACTAGGATGCGTACCCTATCCCGAAAATCGATGACATTCTCGATCAATGAGGAAAAGCAACATTTTTCTCAACATTCGATATGTTGGCTTGGATGAGTGCTGGTTTCCACCAAATCCCTATGGAGGAAGCGAGTAAAAAGTTGAATGCGTTTTCGACAACGCAAGGGCATTTTGAATATAACCGAATGGCTTTTGGTCTTAAGAACGCCCCTGAAACATTTCAAACACTTATGGACAGCGCGTTCAAAGGTCATATATTGATGACATCGTTATCTTCGGGAATACTCTCCAAGAACACAACAAAAACCTCCAGCTCGTTTCAAAAAGAGCAAAAGAATTGAATTTGCGTTTAGAACCTATCAGGTGGGAATAATTTATTGAAACCTGAACTTGAATATCCAGGCCATCTAATTACATTAGAAGGCGTTAAAACCAACCCAGCTGAAATCGAAGCAATAAAAAACTTTAGAACATTAAAGTCAATCAAGGATGTTCAAAGCCTTTCAGGTTTAGCAGGACATTACAGAAAGTTCATTAAAAACTTGTCTAACATCGCAAGACCGCTCACTCGACTTACACAAAAGGAACAGTATTTGATTAGACCACGGACTGTGAAAAGGCTTGTTGCAACTTAAGGCACTCATAAACATCAGCACCAGCATTGCGATTCCCAAATTTCCAACAGCAATTCACCCTGACTACTGATGCCTCCGAACATGGTCTAGGTGCCGTTCTCTCGCAAAACGGATATCCGTGCCTATTCATATCTCACACTCTCAACAAAGTCGAAGAAAATTATCCGACATCAGAGAAAGAAATTTTAGCAATCGTCTGGGCAATGAAACGCTCAAAACAATACCTTCTGGGAAACATTCAAAATACAGAGAGACCACAAAGCAATCGTCTGATTTCATAATGTTAAAGATCCAACTTCACGATTACTAAGATGGCGATCACGAATGGAGGAATATAAATATGAATCGAGTATGTCAAAGGGAAGAAGAATAAAATCGCGGACTGTCTATCAAGATTATTCCTGGGCAATTAAAAATATTAAATGAAGAACGCGGGAATAGTAGATGCATCAATCACCGATGGACAGTTTGAAAAATACAGCGAATGGAAAAAGAACCCTGAGGGAACAGAAGAAGTAAAACTAAAACCAAACGCCCCCGGCAAATTATGGGAGGAAATCAACAAAAGAGACTTAAGAAAATACAACGAAAAAGAATGGCTCCACTATCTTCTAATAACAACAAAACTTTTGTCAGAAAGGGCTTATACAATAATACGAATAGCAGCGAACGATCCCCTGATATCTCTCCTAGAGAAAGAAAGCATTAGGAACATGACTGAGTACCTTTCTACAACTCTCCTCCAATACAATTTCCGTATCTGTTACTCAGACGAAAAAGAATTGACAAAAGAAGAAAAAATATATATAATGAAGGAATCGCACAAAGAGTATCTAGGTGAAAACAAGACTCTCGAAAGGGCTCGCAAAATTGGCCACTGGGTAGACATCGACAAAGATGTAATAGAATTTATCAAAAAATTTCCTGTCTGTCAACTTGAGAAAACCACTCGCATCAGCAATCAAGCGGAAAGCATTCTCCCCGAAATCCCGCTTGAACCAAACGACAAAATCGCCTTAGACGTTTACGGCCCTTTACCTAAAACAAAGGAAGGTAATAAATTTATACTTAGCCTCTAAGATCGATCAACAAGGTATACGATTTTAATGCCAATGAAGGAAACGAACTCAAGAACGATCATAAAAAACTTGATCGAACATTGTATCTACATTTTCGGAGCTCCCAAAACCATATTAACAAATCAAGATACGCATTTCTTTTCCGATATGATGCAAGAATTTGAAGAAGTATTACTGACTTAACACGTCAAAACTACTGCATTCCACCCTCAGGCAAGTGGCAATATTGAGCGTATGCACTCAACTTTAACCAACTTAATCAAGACCGCATGCTCAGAGAATTCGAAAGAATTGGATGAGAATTTAAAACACATAAACTTTGTAATAAACACCATGATAAATGAAAACACAGGACTCTCTCCGTATGAACTAACATTCGAGTGCGAACCTAATCTTCCATCAACAATTCCTAATGCATCAAACTTAACTATGAAAGATCTGATCCGAAAATGGAAAAAGAAGCATGATGATAATATTCAAAAGGCAAGAGAGAGGATAGAAATCGAAATAGAAAAGACAAAGAAAGGGTTGGACAATAACATTGTAAAGACACCCAGTTTACTAAAAAGGACAAAACGTAAAAGTGTTGAACAACATCAAGAAAAACAAACTAGACTTTAGCTGGAGAGGAACCTACGAAATTTTAGAAAATGACAACCTCGAAATAAGAATAGGAGAAAAAACTGTGAGGGTTCATATGGATAATACAATGCCATATATTTCAGATGGAGCCCCTGTTACCGCGAACTTCACTCTCACACCAATCCAAGGCAATGTATATATAGAAGAGGTATCGAAAGCACATCTTTATCATGAAACGTGGAATCTTATCATTCGAATCAATATGACCTCGACAGAAGAACGAGTCAACACAATTAGTAAAACAATAAGCTGCATAAAATTAGTCTGTAGTTGAACCTGCACTCCACAAAATGAAATTGAATTATTAGAAAATGGATTTATACGACTGATGCATAAGGAAAGCATTTTGAAGAAACTGTCAGGCAAACAAAGGTACAAAAGAGGATTAGTGATCTTTGTTGGTGACCTTTCCAAAACACTCCTTATCTACAAACTTCAAAATAAATCAGGCACAAGAAAACGAAGAAAGAGAGTTCGTAAGGAATATAAGTGTCAATCTCAATTAAATAACCAAGGATAGAAACATCAACTCTAAACTATTCATGGCAGCGATCACGATAGACGAAACTACAGAGGATCCATATCCTCTGTAGTTTCGTCTATCGTGATCACTGCCATGAATCGCTGCCATGATTACGGTGTACATACATTACCGCAATCAACGCGATAGCCGAAGAAAAGAATGGCATTCCACCTGCAATATTGTAATAAACGATTCAAGACTTTGAACGCTCTCATGGAGCACGATGTCATTTCGACAATAACGAGGAAAATTATCAACACATCCTCGACGTCAGCGAAATAAAAGTAGCAATTACAAAAGGATTGTTCACATACGTTATTCTCATTCCAGTTCTCGAAAAAGAAGATTCACTTCAACATGTGATTCCTGTCTCTCAAAAAATCCACAATATCCATAACTCAATCATACCAAACTACGATTATATAATAAAATTCCGCGACTCATATGTACCTACGGACTTAGCTACAATGCAAAAATGTAAGCAAATCGACGATTAAAAAATATGTCAAAGAAACCAACCGAATTTTAGGTTAATTGATACTCATACATGTGAATCACGTTTATTGAAAAGATATACAAGAAAAAAATGCAACCAATCTCCAAACTTATCACACACTGAAATATTCATTCCTATTAATAACGGCTATATCATTATTCCTATAAATGAAATCACACTTGATATACTATGGGTTGAACGTATTAGATCAAAAGGACTAGATTACGTAGCTGCACTCATAGGCGATAACTGTAAAATATACAATGAATACGATACATTAGAACTAAACGCCGAAACAAAGTATATAACTCACGAATGGATAAATGCTACGATATCGATATCGATTGAACAGACGTAGACAAATTGAAAACAAAATTATTACAACCACCCAAACATATAGACAATAAAGAACTAATGCAAACAAGAATAAGTTTAGACGATACTGAAAACATTTTATCCAACATCGCTAAAGACAGACGCCTCAAAAATCGGAAAGAAACAAGCTTAGAATGGATTCAGTACATTAGCTATTTCACCCTAGCTCTAGGAACAGTCTATACATTATATGAAAAAGAGCATATGCGAATGTAATAAAAGATGTATGCCACCGAAACTCTGTCTCATATGCTTTAGAACTAAGATAGAAACTCCGACTCATATTGTTACTTATTACACCGCTTCAGATTCAACAGAACCTACAGCTCGGACACTTAAACAAGGATTTGTAAGGTTTTAAGGGACAACAGAGGGTTACAATGGGTGACGCTATCGCCTTCCCTACCCTATCTGACCACTATATAAAGCGCGAGATCATTCACGCTCCTCAATTCTAATTTTGTCCTGATATCATAATCTCGTGTGAGATAGTTGCTAATTAAAGAACCGTCATACCGAGTGATTCGGTGTGAATACTTTTTAAAAACAAAACTTTGTTATTTCCGGCGTAACGAAGATCTACAAATTTCCGTTGAACCATTTCCTCGTGAGACGCATAGTTTTTGTTTTGATCGTGAAAAATAACATTTCAAATAGGAAAGCCAAGTTTCCAGCAAAACTAAACGAGATACGGAGAAAATATTCAGATGAAAACAAATTGAATTTGAAAAGATAATAAAATTTATCTATTTCTGAAAATTAGACAGTGTGAATACGTTTGCTGCAATACTAATTCACATTTCGAATTTCAATATCAAAACAAATATTGAAATAATCATGAAAAATAAAATTGATGTGTTCTCCGCATCATCTGAACAAGCGATCCCAGATTTGAAACATTCGGCGTTTTGAGCAAAATTTAAATCGAGTGCAAAGCACCAAACGAGCGATGAGAATGTATTCGTTAGGAAGATAACAAACAATCAAATTACAGCAGCCAAAGTCCTGTTTTTCAGTTTCAAAAGATCTATACGCAAATGTAGAGGAGTACAAAGACTGAGCGCGAAGCGCGAGATTCGACAGACGGGCCCTTTGAGCCCTCATTTTGATAACTTTTAGTACAGGTAGAAAGCCGAAAGATTATTCAAGTTAATAAACGTAACGAAAATGAAAATACTCATATCGCACACAACTTGGTGCAATAACTTGGTAAACGGGCTTAACCGGTGCTTGTTCCAAAAAATGCAGTATTTATTCGTAAACGGGTAGATATGTGGCTTTTTAGTGATTTGGTAAGACCCTTTTACCTGATATTGACCATAATGTCAATGTCAAACTGCAAATACAATAAACACTCGTGTATTGCACCGAACTATATGTCAGGTTATAGTTTACAACTACTGGCAGATATAAATGAAAAAATTCATTTCTTTTCTGTACATATAACAATTCAATTTTCTAATGTAAGGCCATCACAATAAATTGATAATAAAACTTTTTTGGAAATTTGTTATTTGGTCTGAGTATTCAATAATTTGGTACAAAATTGAATTATTTTTTCAGAAAATTCAACTATTATTAGAAAATCAAACTCTTTACACAAATTGTTGGAAAATCACTCACTTAGAATGTGAAATAATTGATTCCCAGTTATTGTGAAGTGATTCACGATTATTATTAATAATAAAAGAATCTAGTTCGGTTATGCGTTGTATATTTTATGCCTCTGAACATTGGTCGTTCGAGCTGGATAAATTTAAATATTTGGAATTATCTTGTGATTACTTCGGAAATACCCTTCTAAAAATTTCGGATTCCGAAATTGATCTGAACTCATCCGAAACCGATCCAATTCAAGAACTTTTTCCGAAACCTGTCCGATCTAATCCGAAAACTGTACGCAACGAATCTGGAATTTGTCTGGCTGAGTCCGAAGTCTATCCGGACAATAAAGTTCAACTTCGGAAAGAGTCTGCTCTCATCCGAAATGAGTCCAGAGTTTAGAACCTGAAATTATTTTTGTTAAAGTGAAAACGGGAAGTGTTCCGTCTAAGTCCGAAATCTGTCCGTTCGAAAATATAGACTCCGAAAACAGTCCGGCTCTATCCGAAATGAGTCCGGGATTCAGAACCTGAAATTATTCTTGGTAAAGTGGAAACGGAGAGTGGTCCAATTGAATCCGAAATCTGTCTGGTCAAAAACATGGACTTCGAAAAAAGTCCGGCTTCATCCGAAATCAGTCCGGAATTCAGAACCTGCGATTTCTTGTGTTGAAGTGAAAACGGAAAGTGGTCCGATTAAATCCGAAATCTGTCTGGTCAAAAACATCGACCCCGCAAATAATCTGGATCTATCTGGAATCGATCCGGAATTCAAAACCTGAGATTATTTTTGTTAAACTGAAAACGGAGAGTGGTCCGATTAGCTCCTAAATCTGCCTGGTCAAAAACATCGACTCCGGAAATAGTCCTGCCCTATCCGAAATCGGTCCGAAATTCAGAACCTGAGATCATTTTTGTTAAAGTGATAATAAAAAGTGGTCCGATTAAATCCGAAACTGTTCGTTCAAAAACATCGACTTCAGAAGTCTGGCTCTATCTGAAATCAGTCCAGCATTCGGAACTTGAAATAATTTTTGTTAAAGTCAAAAACGGAAGGTGATCCGAATAAATGGAACATCGCCTGACTGCTGCCCTAAAGACGCGTGTTCCATTCCTGTCAGCTTCGTTTTATACTGAACCGATTTTTTGTTTCAGCTTATAATTTAATAATACCACATGTTTTCAGAGTACACAAATTTATAATTTGAAATGTTGTCGATTCCGAATTTAAATCATATGAAATTATGTTTAATGCATAATACTGTATAGTGTACATATTCGGTTATGATTTCAATAGCATATGTGTCATATCGGTTTTAACGTATTATGTAACTAAATTTCCATGCGTGGATTGATCGAACTCTTCAGATCGTACAAAACACGGATTCGACCGGGCACATTCCCGATTAATCACATCCGGAAGACCGTCCAAAAAACGGACATGGCCGGACAAAATTCGTATTGATACCATCCGTTACACCGTAAAAAACGCGGACTCGAACGGATTCTCTCCGGATTGATTGAATCCGTCACACCGGCCAACTTTCGGATTCTACCGGACGAATACCAGATTAAATTTCGTGCTCCTTCCGTCGGACAAATTGCGGGCACTTTCGGATAGAATCCGGAGGACAAAAACCGGTTCACGTTTCGGACGAATTCGGACCGATTTCGGAATCCGAACTTTGTCGAAACTTGTCCGAAGTTTTTAGAAGGGAAGTGAGTTCTGGAGTGTTTGGTTGCTAGTTTTACCTCGTGACAATCATAAATATTTCTCTGTTTGAAGCATTTTCTACTTCAAAGTCTTGACACTACTTGTTAACAGTTAATAGTTGTTTCGTGAGTAATGCGACTGCTTGAAGGGATAACAGCACACAAAGAGCTTGAAAACGGAAATCGGGTCATTTTTCCCTCGGAAAAAGGGGAAGCTCAGGGAAAAATCGAATTTGTGTTTACATTTAGAAGAGGAAAAACATTCTTTTTACAATAAAGTATATATCTTTTGAATAATGCAAAATAATTTTCCATTGATTTCTCCCGTTGTAATTTTTTTTTTTCGAATATACTTAGGTCGTTAAAATATATTTACGGAATTTCAAAAAAGCTGGAGGAAATATCACATTTGTTAAATAAAAAACTTTCATATGCTATGAATTGTTTCCACGATCAAGAATTTTTTTTTCCTGAAATTACTCCAAACTCTTCTATAAATCTTAAAGAAGCGATTTTGTCCTGAATTTTCTTCCCAAAAAATTGATCTTCAGTTTTCCTTAAAAACCAATTACAATTAGCAATTCAAATGATCGCCTCAATCGTAATTTATCCTCATCCCTTTTACAGTTTTGAGGGCCTCCGTTCCCTTTACAATAAGTTACATAAGAGCCTTAAACTACTTATTTTAACTTAAGTATAGCCCTTAAAAACTACTTATGTTCGAGCCTCCAGAGCTTTCGTTTCCTCTTACCATATGTCTATTTCATAGTTTTTCTCAACGTTTACTTTCTATACTCATTTAAATCCTTTTAACTGGATGAACCCTTGGCTTTTCCTCCCCTAATTTCTTCCAGTCTCCTCATCCTTTCTACTCCTTGACCACTTTCATCCAGCATTCCTCTCACACAATCACTCACACTTCTGCCTCCCTCTCCCTCTCTAGCACAAACTTCCAGCACATGTTCCCACGATTCCACTTCATAACCACACATTCTACACATTTTCCCTTATTCATCCATCCAGTATCGACGTGCTCTCATTCCTTCTTCCACTCTGAACCGTTACACTCTATTCCACTTACTCTCCTTTGTAGCCTAGTTCCCCGACACATTTGACCATCTTGTACCACTTGTACTGTGATTCAATCATTTCCATCCATCTTTCCTCTTCATGTCTTACCAACATCTCTTATTCTATTTCTTGCCAATCCACACTCCCTTCGTGAAAACCACATTCTTTCCTCATTCGTGGTCTCTCTCCTTCCCATTTCGAGCCTTCTGTATTGTCTCTCTTCTTTCTTGACCTAATCTCCTTTATGCACGCTTGCAGGATTTTGTTTCCCTCTCCCCTCTCAAGCTTCTCTTCAAACTTCCATGCTCTCTTCACTTGCCGAACTCACATTTTCTCTCTACCACGTTCTTCCTCAGCATATATTCTAGGCAACTCCAACTTACCCCCATAAGTCACCTCAAGAATCTTTCATAAAGACTTTTCTCTCTCTACTGCTCCTTTTAGCCTCAAACGTCTACTCTATAGCACACGACTGTCCGCACTCGCACATCAAACAACCATGCTCTCTTCCTCCAATTATCCCTAAACCTTCTCTTCCCCATGCCCCAAACTTGCCCCACTATTTTACTAGCACACTATATCCTTTATCTGACTTTCAGCTCGCTGCCTCCCCCTGCTTCAAACTAAAACCCTGAGTAACGGAATCCCCCCACTAGTTCAATCATTTCTCTGCCAAACTTCCACTTGTACTTAATTTTCTTCCTCCTATTCCTAAAGCGCATTATTTTGGTCTTGCAAACGTTTACCGTTAAATATTTTCCTCTTACGTATTCTTCAAACCCTCATTACATCAAATCCAATCCTCTTTCGTCCTCTGTTAATAGTACCATATCACCCGCATATGCTAGAGAGTGAAGCCCACTGCTACCTAAGATCGTACCTTCTTTACCTTTCTTGTTCAACTATTCTTCCAAGTCTGCCAACATTATACTGAACATTTGCTGGCTTAACGGTCAATCATGCCTAAGTCCTCTTCTTGTCTACGATTCCTCTCCTTTCTCATTTACTATACTTACTCTGAATCTGGTATCCACAAATATTTCTTTCATTCTTTCTATAAAATCTTCATCTACTTCTTCTCCTTTCATTGCCTGCCACAACACCCTCCTGTTCACTGAGTCGAATGCTCCTTTAAAGTCCACAAACCAGGTTACCAGTTTCTCTTTCTTCCTGCCCAAGTTCCTATTCACTAGATTGTTTAGGACGTAAATGTTATCAGTTGTTCCCATTCCTTTCCTGAAACCGCTTTAGTTGTATTGAATACTTCATTTGTCATCATCAAAGTAATACCTCTACAATCCTCCACTTTTTTACCCTCTCCCTTTTTTATTACAACATCACTAATCCTGTCCTTCATTCTTCAGGCCATCTTTCTCCTCTCCACACTTTGTTACAAATTCTCCACATCCCTTCTCTTATTTCTCCCCCCCCCCCATATTTGAGAGCTTCCTCCTCCATGCCATCCTCTCCTGTTGTTTTATTTCTTTATTTCTTTACAGCTTTTCAATTGCCTCGCCCCCCCCCCTACTTACATCGTTTTTATTTTCCCCTCCATCCTTCATTACCTTCATCTTTTCTTCTCAAACCTTAATTCCCCCCCCCCCCTCCCCTTGCTTCCCAGTTCCCGCGCCATTCCCCCCGGTTTTCGTTCTCTTCCTCGTCCCTCTTTCCCTGTTTTTTACACCCCATAATGTTCCTTCCTTCACCGCTTTCTTATATCTTTACTTTTCCTTTTTCGCGTTCACCATTTCCTCATATTCTCACTTTCTCCTTTTGTACTCCCTTTTGTTATTCTCTCCTCTCCACCATTCCCTACCACTCTCTTTTATTTTTTGTTTGCCTTCCTTGCATTCCGCATCCCACATTCCAATTCTTCCTATGTCTCCCTCCTCTTTTGGTGTTACAGTCTCTTTTACCTGATCTATTCCTCCTTCATTCTCTCTGTTATCTTGTCGACCTCTTCCTTTTCTTTACCTTTTAGATTCTCATTCTTCATTTTTTCTCTGAAATACTTCAACTTTTCTCTTCCCTACCACCCCATGCTTACGTTTATTATCTTTGCTTCTCCCTTCCCACCTCTAGAGTGTTTATGACCTTTCAATTTCGTTAATACTGGGAAGTGCTCATAGCCTATCTCATTATATCCACTTCTATTCCTACCATAAGAAGCCTCACCCTTTCTTCAGCTAAAACGTAGTCTATTACTGTTTCTCCTTTCCCTGTGAATGTTATTCCACCAACCTCGTCCCCTTTTGTATTCCCATAGCAAATGAACCATCCTGCTTTTCCTCTCAAGTTCAGAAGTATCGTTCCCTCGCGACCTATTTCCCCATCTTTCGATTTCCTCACGAACACATCCTCCTCTTCATCCCATGCCTCTCCTACCTCATTTCCACTCCACACATTCAGGTCACCCCTACTCAATACCAGCCCCTCTCCTTTTTCTTTTATCCATCTCCTTACATCTTTCCATCTTCTCCTTCCCCTCTTCTCCAGTAAACGCATAAAACTGCTGCTCTTTTGCTCCCCACTTCAATTCTTCTCATCATAACTCCATCCGTTGTTTCGCCCTCTTCCTCTGCATCCGGATCTACCATAAGAATCTTTTTTACCCCTGATACTATGCCACCCATCCCTCTCGCTTTTTCGTGTTTTTTGCTTGCACCTTGCATTTTACAATAATATCCTTCTAGCACCTTCTTTTTTATTCCCTTCCAGTCTTTCTCGTCCACCCTTGTATCACCCAACATTATTCCGACCCACCGTTTCAAATCTTCCCAGAAATCTTTATCCTTTTTTTTTTATTCCTGACACATTTCAGAACACTATATTACCTTTTTAATCACCCTCTTCCGCTCCTCTTGTTCTCGTTTTCGGTCTTCTGTAAGCCCCGCCGCGTTCTTCTCACTTTGATTCCGCTGTACTTTTTGTTTCTCTACTCGCCGTCTTGTTTGACCGACTTTTAACTCTCCTTCTTCTTCCTCCCAAATCCTCAACTGTCCTTTCACCCATATTCTATTCCTCTCTATTATGAGCCTGCTACTTTTCCTTCTTTCTTCCCATGCACTTTGCCCTATCACCTATTTTCATCTCATTTCCTGCCACGTCATATCTTCTTCGATTCTCTCTGTTCTTTCTTTCAGGAATCAATTTCTCCAATGATTTCGAATCCATCTTCCTCATTTCCAAATGTCACCAAGCACATGCCTTTCCTCCCTCCCTAAGCTCTTCCTATTCTCCTTTGTTCTCCTTTTACCTGTCCTTCTATCTGTGTTAATCTCTTAAGTACAATCTCATTCTCTACCTGCCCGTTTACCCCGCTTTCTTTGTCCCCTCTCTTACCACTGCTGCCGAAGTTTTCTGCTCAGTCATCCCTCCTTCTTCCTTTACTCTCTCTTCTAGTTCCTTTATAACCCTTTCCATGATACCTTCCTACTTTGTCTATCGGTTCTCTATAGCTTTCAGTTTCTCCCAGATTTTATCTTTCTCTCCTCACCATAACTCCTCCTTCTCTTCCGATTTCTTACGCAGTTCCTGTACCTCCTGTTTCTTTTCCTGACCCAGACCTTCATTTCCTGAAATATCTCCTCACTCAATTCTTCAACATTTTCGCATGCAAATCTTCATCCCGCTTCTTCCTTTCCGGCGTTTTTTTTCATAACTTCAATTTTCTCAGATTTTGCCCCCTCTATATCTTCGTACTCCTCTTCTCTTTTCATTTTTTCATCAGTCGACCTTCTCCCTTCGCTACTGGTCCTGTTTGCGTATTTGCACCAGTCGTCGAGGAATCTGCTCGTTTTTCTCGTGAGCAAACGCGATGCCTCCCGATTGAGGAGTTCTAAGTTGGAAGGCCTCCCTCTCTTATAAGGGGCGTTTACACTACCTGACGGACCTGATGTAGTTGCCGCCAGCCCCCCTTACGTACCTTGCATCTCTCTTGGTAGCCTGCCTTTCTATTTTCGGCTCGTTCTCCCCGCTTGTGACGCTTCTTTGGCGCCCTCTGACTGAAGTGACTAGACTACGCAGCACAGACAACTCTCACTTACCTCCTGAGTACCTTACGCAACGCAAACGAAACTACCAACTACCCTCTCTGAAACGTACCCAAAAAGAACTCCCCTCTAAAATCCAACTTTCACCCCTCACAAGTTCGTACCTAACCTTACAAAAAATCAGTCTTCTTTCGCCTTCACAATTTCTCCCTAACATCTACTCCCCTTTCACTCCCTTTACTTTCACGCTTGACCTTTCTACTCACTGCCCCTTTTCACTCTTCACTTCCATCACTTTTTTTATTAGCCAACAAATAACTGCACTACCCAAAACACCGTATAAACCATTTTTGACAATGGTCATTTACAGATAATCCTAATACATACCTTGTTTATTTAGATTCAACGGGAAACTATTATCCGTTCAAAAGTTTGATTCAAACACTTTATACTTCAATTTCAAATTAGTATAATAAAAAATATGTAAAACTATTATAATAGAAAATTCTCTAAGTTTAAAAAGATTTCTTTACTCGTGGCAGAATATTCAAGTTTTAAATGGAATAAATTTGTAGATGTTGAACGAACAATTTTATTTTTGAACGTAACAAGGTGTTCGGAAAAGAAGAAACGCTGAAGAATTGGGGCAAGTATGTGCATCCTAATAATAGCACTTGCTGGAATTAAAAATCCTGTGCTTGTAACATCAGGGTTTCTACAGAATCCCTGTTTTTTCCCAACGGATTTTCCATATTCCCTGACTGTTCTAGATTTTTAAAATTCTCATTCTGAATGAGAAAGTATTGGTCTGTCTGTCTAGTCTGTAATCTGTAGATTCGATGATTTCCGAAAGAATGATCATATTGGATTGTGCTTTGGCACACTTTTCTAAGGCCGGAAAAGAAAGGTCAAGTTTGTTAACCAGTCATTTTTGACCAATGGTTCTGGTTTTATCCATCAAAACAGCTTTTTGAAAAATTAAAAATGCACATTTCCGGTCAAACTATGCAAGGTGCAAAAAAATGTTGGGGAACGAAGTTATTTATTTTAAAAAGATTAAAAAATTTTCTCCGGTTTTCTTTACACCTCCCTCGAAAGTACGTTCCTCCGGCATCGATAGTAAGGCACCGATGCTCAATTCATGAGACTCTCGCTTGTTCATATAACCTCAAAGCTTGCTCGGATTTAATTTTTGTGTTCTAATGTATTAGTGAATATAATTTAAAAAGTAATATTACCTGATGATTTATTTTTGAAACAATGGAAAATGAACGAACGAAATGAATCATTCTCTCTTGACGAAATCACGGAGGAGGAGGAGGTTATTATTTCTTTTGGAAATGTGTGATTACATTTGCTTTTGTAAATGTGTTTGATGCCTTCCCCCCGACCAGAAAAACTCGCTCCGCTAGTGCTAAAATGTCGGGGCAGGCATCAATACATGCTAAAATGTACATATATTGTTCATCTACAACAATGATTGTAAACCAATAAAAGAATCTCAATCAAAAGTGTAATAATTGATATTTTGAACAAGAAATATTTCGATTTTCAGTCAGAATCATTCTTATAAAACCAAGCAATACGAATTTTCAACAAATAAGTTCAAATCCTCAACAACCCTACATAAAAGGACCAGTTGAACCGGATTGAAAAGAAATCAATCCGGTTCAGTTCTGTTATTGTCACGGTTACATCGAACTGAAACTCGCAGAT
>WSXT02211022.1:0-12410 GCA_011762715.2 Neuroterus valhalla | reverse complement strand
GTATTGTAGGTACTTCAAGATATTTGAAGATACTTCAGAGTACTCCACCTACGTCAGGATATTTTACGTACTTCAATCTACTAAAATATATCGCAAGACACTTCAAGATATTTTAGGATCAGTATATTTATAGTTATTTCATAATATATTAAGATCCTTCTGGATTTTTCGAATACTTTGGCGTATTACACATACCTCAAAATATCTAAAGATACTTCAGGATGTTAAAAAATGTTCCAAGGTACTCTAGGATGTCTCAAAGTCATCCAAGATATTTCAAGGTATTCAGGATCTCTTAGGGTATTGTAGGTCCTTGAAGATATTTGAAGATACTTCAGAGCACTTCACCTGCGTCAGGATATTTCACGTACTTCAATATACTAAAATATATCGCGAGACACTTCAGGATATTTTAGGATCAGTATATTTATAGTTATTTCATGATATTTAAAGATACTTTAGGATTTCCCGAATACTTTGACGCACTGCACATACCTCAGAATATCTTAAGATGTTTCAGGATGTTTAAAAATGTTCCAAGGTACTCTAGAATATCTCAAAGTCATCCAAGATATTTCAAGGTAATTCAGGATCCCTTAGGGTATTGTAGGTACTTCAAGATATTTGAAGATACTTCAGAGTACTCCACCTACGTCAGGATATTTTACGTACTTCAATATACTAAAATATATTTCGAGACACTTCAAGTTATATAAGGATCAGTATATTTCAAGTTATTTCATGATATTTAAAGATACTTTAGGATTTCCCGAATACTTTGACGCACTACACATACCTCAGAATATCTTAAGATGTTTCAGGATGTTTAAAAATGTTCCAAGGTATTCTAGAATGTCTCAAAGTCATCCAAGATATTTCAAGGTAATTCAGGATCCCTTAGGGTATTGTAGGTACTTCAAGATATTTGAAGATACTTCAGAGTACTCCACCTACGTCAGGATATTTTACGTACTTCAATCTACTAAAATATATCGCGAGACACTTCAAGATATTTTAGGATCAGTATATTTATAGTTATTTCATGATATTTTAAGATACTTCTGGATTTTTTGAATACTTTGACGTATTACACATGCCTCAGTACATCTAAAGATACTTCAGGATGTTTAAAAATGTTCCAAGGTACTCTAGAATGTCTCAAAGTCATCCAAGATATTTCAGGGTAATTCAGGATCCCTTAGGGTATTTTAGGTACTTCAATATATTTGAAGATACTTCTGCATGGTTCAGCACAAGTTTTATGCACTGTATACCATACTTACCGAGTTGTCAACTCGTTGGATTTTCCATTTTTATCGGTTATGAAATGTATTTAATATCTTTATTCCTAATCATAAGTTTTTCAAAGTGCTTTGATAGCAGCAACACGTACAATTTTTTGGGAAGTCTTATTCTCTCATCTTCGTCGAGAATCTCATTGACTCAATGTTTAAAAAATTAATTTCTCTAACTGGAATTCCCGAAGACTTGCAAATCAACTGAAAAGTGTACACGTTCTCCTAACTTTTGAGTTATTCAAGATAACTCAGGACATCCCACACACTTAATGATATTTCGAATACTTTGAGGTATTTCTAAATATTTCAATGATATTCAAGATCATTCAATTTCCTTCTGATTATTTTAATTTTCCTCAGGATAATTCACAAAAATCAAGATACTTCATATGTTTCAGTATATTACAAGATAATTCAAGATGTTTAAGGATATTTTAGAATAATTCAATGTACTTCAGCAAAATTCACATACTTCTAAGTTGTTCCATGTTTATTATACGATATGTTACGTATTTTAAGATACTTCAGGATACTTTATGATATTTCAAGGTACATCCAAATATATAAATGAACTTCAGGAAACTTCACATACTTCAGAATACTTCAATTAGTTGAGTATCTTCCAGATACTTCAAGATATTTCGAATGCTTCAGGATACTTCTCAATATTTCAGGGTTATTCAAGATAATTCAAGGTTCTTCCGGATATTTCAAAGTACTTCAAGATATTATAATGTACTTCAGAATACTCCAGGAAATCCCAATGTAATTTAGGATATTTCACATAATCCGAGGTACTTTATATACTTTAAAATATTTTAAATACTTCAGGTTACTCCAGGATAATTAAAAATATTTTAAGATATTTTAAGGCACTTCGCAGTATTTCTATGTACTTCAGGATATTCAACATACTTCAGGATTCTCCACCCAGGATAATCTATCTACTTTAATATACTTCAAAATATTCCGAGAATCTTCAGGATATTTCAAGACATTTCAAGGATCTTTAGGATTTGTTAAAGTACTCCAAGATATTATAAGGTACTTCGGGATCTTCCAGGAAATTTCAATGTACTTTAGGATATTTCACATAATCTAAGGTACTTGGTATACTTCAGAATATTTCAAATACTTAAGGATACTTCAGAATAGTTCAAGATAATTTAAGATATTTCAAGGCTCTTCGGAGTATTTCTATGTACTTCAGGATATTATCAACATACTTCAGAATACTCCACCTATTTCGGGATAATTTACCTACTTCAATTATCTTCAAAATATTTCAAGAATCTTTAAGATATTTCAGAGTACTTCAAGATATAATAAGGTACTTCGGGATCCTCCAGGATATTTCAATGTACTTTAGGATATTTCAGTACAAGTGTACACCCTACTTGAAGAGTTGTTAATTCCTCGCATTGGATAATAAAATGTACCTTAAAAAATATACATTGATATTTGTATTTAAAATATGATCAACAGAGATAACAATTCCTTCCTACGTACAGTGTTTGATCTTTCTCAGAATTTGCCCTGGATCATCATCGAAAGTTGAATAAAAAAATCTCCTGAAGAAGATGAAATTCTGAAGGGTCATTAATTGGCGATGAAAAGAAGGATGGTCGGCAGCTTTGTGACAATGTATGACAATTGGAATTTCGGATAGGACAGTTGGAAGGCTTTCTTCTTTGTCGGAGGACAGGTAAGTACACGTGCGTGCACACATTTGCAAGGTATATATGCATTATATAACGGACAAGGTTCCTGACACGAAACAACAACGAAACGAACTGGTGAGACAACATGTCTTGGATCGACAAGTGAGCTAGCACAGGTAAGAGCGCTGCGGAACGCAAGCAGTTACCTGTTACCTGTTGTTTCTGTTTGTGGAGGGCGACAGGTGCGTACTGCGCCACCCAGCTGCCGGCTGCGTTCCGATATCACTTGTACCTGTGTTTCCGCCAACGGACAATCGCCTCCTCGCTTCGACTCGACATTTATATGCGTGCAGGTATCGACCTATCGATTATCTTTTCCGTCGTTATCCCGCAAAAGGAAACGTCTCTGACCGCACCTGAAAACCAATTCATTTGTGGCTTCGCTTATATCTTTCCTTATACTATTTGATTGACGTGGAAGCGGAATTTTCGTGAGAAAGGCCATGAGGAAGAAGATGATTAGTTATTACCTGCGTAGAAAATGAGATTAGGAACTAGTAGGGTCTTGTATAGTTTTTCCTATTTCTGATCGGCAACTGATTGAGAAGAATGAAGATGGTCGAACTGGTTCTGTAACGCTGTTTTAACTAGGATCTAGCTAGACGTAATAGCGGGGTGCAAACAAGAGTATTTTTCGTCGCCTAACGTCTATTGTCTAAACTCATTCAATTACCCGATTAATATTTGATTATGACGACTTAAGACACATTAAACCCAAACATTCTCAAAAACTGGGAAAAAGAGATTTCTGACGAAAAGATAATAGAAATAGGAACAGGAGAAAAGGACGGCCTAGGGAAAAATTACGTGGGTTCTACCATAAATGCGACTTGAAATACTTTATGAACTCATAATTTAAAATGAAAACATAAACTGCATTCTCTTTAACCAACAAAATTTCAATTCCGGAGTTTTGACAACTCATAAAGTATGAAGTACGCTTGTGCTGTATTATTCTGAAGTCTTGAAGTACCTTGAATTATCGGAAATACCCTGGGGGATCCTGAAGTACTTGAAATATCTTAAAGTACTTAAAAATATCCTAAAATACCTTGATATTTCTTGAAACATCCTGAAATATCCTGAATCTTTTTGAAGGTGAAGTATATCAAACGATTTGAAAAATCATGAAGTATCTTAAAGTATTTGAAATATCTTGGATTGTCTGAGAGTATTTGGAATATCCCGAGGTACCTTTAAGTTTCATGAAGTATCTTAGGACAACCTGAATAATATTAGAATATCATAAGTATCTTGGAATAAACTGGAGTATTTTGAAGTACGTAAACAATCCTGAAGTAGGTAGGGCATTGCAAAATACGTGTGATACCATGAAGTATCTTGAATATCCTGAAATACATAGCAATATTCTAATTCACCTGAAATATCTTGAAATATCCTAAAGTATCCCAAAGTATATGAAGCATCTTGGAGTATGTGAATTATTCTAGGATGCTTTCAAATAGTGTGAAGTATCCTAAAGAATTTGAAATATCCTGAAGTACTTCGGAATTTCATTAGGTAACTTGGAAGAATATCTCGAATTACCTTATAATATCATGAAGTATGTTATAATATCCTGAATCATCTAAGAATATCATAAAGTATCTTGAAATGAACTGGAGTATTTTGAAGTACGTAAATAATCCTGAAGTGGGTAGAGTATTCTGAAGGGATTGTGATGTTATAAAGTATTTTGACTTATCATAACGAATCTTGGAACACCAGAATTACCTTGGATTATTAGGGAGCATCTTCAATATCCTGAAGTTCATAGCATTATTTTAGTTTACCTTGAAAGGCTTATAATCTTGAAAAAACCTAAAGTATTTCAAAGTATTTGAAACATCCTAAAGTATATGAAGCATCTTGAACTATGTGAATCATCCTGAAGTGCTTTCAAATAGTGTGAAGTATCCTGAAGTATTTGAAATGTCTTGAAGTAGCTTGAAGGAACTTGAATTATCTTAAAATATCGTAAAATATCTCAAAGTATTTGATTTATCCTTAGGTAAATGGAGTATCTTGAAGTATGTTAAATATCCCGAGATGCTTCCAAATAGTGTGTAGTATCCCGAAGAATTTGATTTATCCTCAAGTAAATGAAGTATCTTGAAGTATGTGAAATATCCTGAGATATACTTCCAAATAGTGTTAAGTATCCAAAAGAACTTGAAATATCCTGAAGTACCTTGGAATATCATGAAGTATCTTGAAATATCCTGAATTATCTTAGAATATCATGAAGGATCATGGAATAAACTGAAGTATTTTGAAGTACGTAGACTATCCTGAAGTAGATAGAGCATTTTGAAGTACTTGTGATGCCATCAAGTATTTCAACTCATCATGAAGAATCTTTGAATACGAGAAGTACCTGGGAATATCACGAAGTACTTTAAATATCCTGAGGTGCATACCAATATGCTAATTCACATTGAAAAAACTTGAAATATCTTGAAATAACCTGAAGTATCCCCAAGTATTTGAAACATCCTTAAATATACCAAGTATTTTGAAGTATGTGAAAAATTCTGAGGTGCTTTCAAATAGCTTGAAGTATCCTGAAGAATTTGGAACATCCTGAAGTACCTTGAAATGGCATGAAGTACCTTGGAATAAACTGGAGTATTATGAAGTACGTAAACTATCCTAAAGTAGCTAGAGAATTTTCAAGTATTTGTGATGTCGTAGAGCATTTTGACCTTCTTATAAAGAATCTTGGAATACCAGAAAAACCTTGGAATATCATGAATTATTTTGAATATTTTGAAGTACATACCAATATTCTAATTTACATTGAAAAAACTTGAAATATCTTGAAATATTCTAAAGTATCTCGAAGTATCTGAAATATCTTTAAGTATATGAAGTGTCATGAAGTATGTGAATTCAAGGTGCTTTCAAATGGTGTGAAGTATCCTGAAGAATTTGAAATATCCTGAAGTACCTTAGAATATCATGAAGAATCTTGGAAAAATATTTCGAATTACCCTATGATATCATGAAGTATCTTGAAATATCCTGGAATTATCTTAGAATATCATGAAGTATCTTGGAATAAACAAGAGTATTTTGAAGTTCGTAAACTTTCCTGAAGTAGTTAGGGCATTCTAAAGTACTTGTGTTATCATCATGTCCTTTGACTTATCATGAAGAATCTTAGAATACCAGACTTATTTCGGAATATCATAGAGTATCTTGAATATCGTGGAGTACATAGCAGTATTCTAATTCACCGTATAAAATCTGAATTTTCTGAAATATCCTAAATTATCCCGGAGTATTTGAAATATCATTAGGTATATGAAGTATCTTGAAGTATTTGAATTTATCTTAGGTGCTTCCAAATAGTGTGAAGTATCCTGAGGTATTTGAAATCCTGAAGTACCCTGGAATATCATCAAGTATCTTGGAAAAATATCCTCAATTATCTTATAATACCATGAAGTATCTCGGATATTCTAAAGTATCTTGAAGTATGCGAGATATCATGAAGTGCATGGGAATATTCTTGAGTACCTTGGAATATTTTGAATTATCTTTGAATTATTGTAAAATATCCTTAAGTGTATGAAATATCCTAAAGTATGTGAGTTATCCTGTGGTACATGAAAATATCCTGAAGTATCTTCAAGAATCTTAAATTATCATGAATTATTCTTAGTTATCCCAGATTATTCTGAATGTCCTGTAGCATGAAGTATCTTGAAGTATGTAAATTATTCTTAAATACATTATTTTATTTTGAAGTAACTTGAAGTATCTCAAATTACATTGAAATAGTCTGAAGTATCCTGAAGTATTTGTGAAACATTGAAGTATCTTGAAATACTTAAATTATCCTTGAGTACATGTTGATATTCTGAAGTGCTTTGAAATATCTTGAATAATTCTGGAGTCTTCTGAACTATTTTCGATGTCCTAAACAAGCTTTGAATATCATAAAGTATTTTGGAATAATCTAGAGTATCTTGAAGTATATGTAATTTCTTCAAGGATCTTGAAATAACCTGAATTATCTCAGAATATCATTAAGCATCTTGAAGAACGTATAATATTCTAGAACACATGGGAAACTTCTAAAGTACTTTGAAATATCATAAATTATCTTGAATTATCTTGAATCATTCTAGAGTCTCCTAAACTATTTGAAATGTACCCAGAATTACCTTGGAATATTTTGAAGTATCCTGAATATCCTCAAGCACATAGAAGTATTATCATTCATCTAAAAACATCCCAAAGTATTTGAAGTATCTTCAAGTATGTGAATTACCTTGAGTTGCTTTGACTTATTCTGAAGTATCCTGGAGTATTTAAAATATCTTGGAGTATCTTAAAAAATCCTAAATTGTCTTAGAACATCATCAAGTATTTCACATGTTCTGATGAAATAAATTATCCAGAAGTATTTGAAATATCCTTAAGTACTTGATCAATCATGAAGATTCTTGGAATACATATCTTGAATCATCTTGTACTATCATGATGTATATTAGATATGCTGATGTGTTTTTGAGTATGCAAAATAACATGACGTGCATGGATATATTTTCAAGTACTTTGAAATATCTTGGATTCTCCTGAAATATTTTAAAGAATTTAAAGTATCGTGAAGTATTTGAAATATCCTTTAGTACTTGAAATATCATGAAGTTTCTTGGAACACATATCTTCAATTATCTTATACTATCATGAAGTATGTTAGATATGCTGAAGTATTTTGAAGTATGCAAAATATCATGGCGTATCTACATGGGAATATTCTCAAGTACCTTGAAATAAATTGAATTATCCTGAATTATCCTAAAGTATCCTCAAGTCTATGAAGCGTCCTGAAGTACGTGAAAAATCGTATAGTATATGAAAATATTCTGCAGTATATTTGAATATGTTGAAATAATATAAATTATTCTGAGATACCCTAGAGTATTTTTAATATCCTGAAGTATGAAGTATCTTGAGGTATGTGAATTATCCTGATTTACAATAGAATATTTCAAAGTAGCTTGATATATTTTAAATTGCCTTAAGATATTCTGAAGTGGCTTAAAGTATTTGTAATATCTTGAAGTATCTTGAAATATCCTGAAATATTTCAGAATATCGTGAAGTATATTGGAGGACGTGGAGTATCATACGGCGCATGAAAAAATTCTGGAGTATATTTAAATATTTTGAAATATCATAAAGTATTCTGAGATAACCCAAAGTATTTTTAACATCCTGAAGCATGAAGTATCTTGAAGTATGTAAATTATCCTGAGTTACATTTGGATATTTTGAAGAAGCCTAATATATCTTTTATCGCCTTCAATTGCCGGGAGTATCCTGAAGTATTTGAAACATACTGAAGTATTTGAAGTATCTTGAATTACTTGGAATATACTAGAGGATATTGAGATATCATCAAGTATCTTAAAACGTCCGAATTATCTTAAAACATCATGAAGTATCTTGAATAAGCCAAAGTAGCTCGAAGTAAGATAAACGTCCTAAATAACACAGAATAATTCTGAAGTACCTTGGAATATCTTGAATCATATTGAATTATTCCGAAGTAACCTGAAGTATTTGGAATATCCTGAGGTATATGGAGTGTCTTTAAGTATGTGAATCATCCTGAAGTACAAAGAAATATTCTGAAGTACCTTGAAACATCCTAAATCACCTTCAAACATGCTGAAGTATTCTGAATTATTTGAGATATCCTAAAGAATCTGGAATATCCTAAATTATGTGAAGAATCTTGGAGTATTTGAATCATCCTGAAGTACATAAGAACATTCCAGAGTATCCGAAATACATTGGAGTATCCTGAATACACTTTTAATTAAATTTTCAACCTTTCGGAAAAAATTGTTTCATTTTGAAGCCAAAAAGAAGAATTTTTATTCAGAAAGATGAATAATTTACAGAAAATTAATTTTTTACAAGATAGAGATGACTGGAAACTCCGAAAGATAAGATTCCCGACAATGTTATATTACCGATGAAAGAAATAATCGAAGTATAAAATTCACTGAATGATAAAATTCCTAACTGCATAAAAATACAAGAATTGAGAATTGTCAAATATTTGAATACCCAACAATTTTATAATATCAACGAATTGGAAAATTACCTCCAATTCATAATGTTACCGAATCAGAAAATTTCCGAAAAAAAATTGCATTACCATCCGGGTTTTTTTTTCAGTTCCGTAATATTATAATATTATCTGGAATTTGGAATTTTGAACATTTTCTTTTCCGGGAATTTCACAGTGTAGGGAGTTTTATTTTATTTTTTTAATGTAATCAAATTTGTAAACGAATTAAAAAAATGTTGACGAATTATTTCGTTCACAGGAAGAAGTTCGAATCTTTGACCAGAAAATTAATTTTACATTGCAGAGGGAACGAAGAAGTTTCACTTCCAACCAAAAACAACGATTTGAAGGAAAATTCGTTGTCTTACGAAAAGAATATAAATATTCAACCAAAAATAGAATAGTTTCATTTTTTACTAAAAAAGGTATTTTTGACATAATAAATTAGTTTTTAAACATATAAATGTATTTTCAACTGAAATGATAAATGTTCAGACAAACAAAATTAAATTTTAACAAATAAGGTTGATTTTCAACACAGAAGTTGCGTTTTCTATAAAAAAAAAATGTTCAAGTAAGCTTTGTTTTTTCTCAGATATTTAAATTGGTTCACTAAGAATTCATCATTTTAGGTGGAAATTCATCTCTCCGGTTAAAAATTCATCTTTTCAATGGCAAATTGAACTGCTTCCTCAGGAGTTGAAATTTTTCGTTTAAGTTCCTATTATTTTTCAAACAATTATTATTCTGGTTGTAAATTTATCTCTTTGGTTATGGATTGAACTGCTTCCTTGAAAATTCGCCTAATCTGTTTGCACGTTCCTCTCTTCCGGTAAAAATTCGACAGTTTTGTGAAGCATTTGCCTTCTCGTGCATAAACTTTGATTTCTGTGTTGGAAATGTCCTTTTTTGGTTGACAATTTATGATTTCAGTTGAAATGTCAAATATTTTGTTGAGGTTTTGCTTTCTTCCGGTAAAGAATGAATCTTCTCCAATTCCAAATCATTTTTTTGTTCGAAAATTCAACTAGTTTTTCCAAAGGTATTCCTTTTTGTTGATAATTGACATTTTATAATGAAGGTTTATAATTTTAGTTGGGAATCTCTTTCTTTGGTTAAAAACAATCCTTTTACCTAAGAATTAAACTATTCATTTTATGATTGAATTGTTATCTTTTCTTTTGTTGATACTTACCGTTTCTAAACAAGTTTCTTTTGTCTAATGTATTTCTGTAAATGTCATGACAATGATAATTATGAATGATATCTTTTATTTTGTAAGTGACTTTTGTATTCTTATGTTTTAGGAAAATGATAGCATCAAATCTATGGCTACCAGAACATCTAGATGTCATCACTAGAATATCTGATTGTGCCTACCAGAACATCTGGTTATGTTGACCAGGTGTGGCATTGCTCAGCTACCAGGAAGCTGTCTACCAAATAATTCTAGTTATCCTTCAAAAAATTGTTCTTTAGGTCCACAAGAAAATCTGATAAAAGTGACGAGGAAATGATCAACCAGAAAGTTCTAATACCTTTTGAATCAAACACGTTTTTGGAGCAAACTCCAAATTATAGTTTTCGGAGTAACTCCGAAAATTGCCACTCCTTTCCTTCGACCGTTGCCTTCAATAAAGTTTTCCTCACTCGACATTCAATGAAAACTGGATTTGTTTATTGTTGCCCGTGCAGTATCGTCCTTAATGTATATTAGAATAATGTAATTTCTTAAGAAGGTGAAGCCTCTTTAGTTTTTGGAGGTTTGAACTATGAAAAAGAACAGTTTTTTAAATCCAATTTGACTCAGCATCGTTTGGAAATAGATTATATGTTTTAACATTTTTTAAATTTTCCTCAATGTTTCTCTACGTTCTATAAACAGGTAATGACAAAATTGTGAATTTTTAGATTAAAGACTTTAATTTGACAAATGTAAGATATACAACATATATACTTGTATTTTAGAAGGAGAATTTTTCCTGAAGAAGGCCCGCATTGTGTGCCGAAACGTTGAAAATTTTTATTAAAGAAAAACGATGTCCAGCAGCAAAAATCGTTTTTTATTATTGTTTATATGGGACCGATAGACCGGAGAATAAAGAATTTGATTCCTTGAAGTTCTAATACCTTTCACTAGACCTCATTGTAAGGTTATCCATATAATTTTAATATCCATTTTTAAATATCCAGTTACTTCCTAGCACACAGTGGTTTTGTATTCGTTGCCCCTTTGGTGAACATATTCATCTTTTTCCTCAATATTTGAGAACGAATTTGCCTCGGGGAAGTTTGATACCCACAATGACCTCGAAAAGCGTTGCGTCGCGTCGTCATCCATAAGGTTCGCTATGAAAGACGAGCGGGTACCGCAAAAGAGCGTCGGTAAACGAGAGCATACGTCGTTAACCCTTTGATTTTTGGACCTTCGGGCTTTCGCGAAATGACAGGGGTAGAATCATCCCCCTTCGAGGCGCGACTGGATATCAAAGTCGCTATTTATAACGAGCCTGAGTAAAGCAGCTCATACTGTGCAACATACATACAAATATACATACATACAAAAATACATACATACATGCATATAAATATGTGCATACATATATTTATACATGAAAATACACATACACATGTGATCCGGTTCGCAAGAACACAGGGGGATGACTGGTCGACATATTTGCATATAGAGAGCGTAAGCTAAGGGAAATAGAAGGCGAATACGTGACAGCCTTCCTCTGGAAGGCGATTCTTCGTCGAGAGACGGACACTTCGTATCAGCGTCCTCATTAATAACCGGAACGAGCTTTACCCCTTCGTGACTGGCCGAGGTGCCAGAGAAGACTAAATGCCTTCAAGCTGGATCCTAGAGTCCCAAATGGCCTAAATGGTCCACATCTTCCTTATTCAGTTGCGACCTTATCTGACCTGTCGTGTGAGGAAAACGTCATTATTGTCTAGAAAAAGAACCTGCTGATGAATAACGAGGTAATGTAACGTCTGATCATCAATTATCGAGCAATTACGCTTTTGGAATAATCCTTAAATCACTACTTCGAATCTATTTATTTTATATTCTCTGTAGACATTTGTTTAATTGTAGCAAGAAGCTGGCATTAGAATGATCGATGAGGAACCTGATGAGAAGAAACAGTTCTTAGTTTTGATGTTGAAGAAATTAAAAAAATTCAAGGTTCAAGCTATCACCGTTGTCTCTTTCTACGGAGTGTATGTGAACGGAGATATGCAAGAGAAATCTATGGAGGTAAAACAACTGATGGAAGAAAATGAAGAGGGGGT
>WSXT02211011.1:0-17761 GCA_011762715.2 Neuroterus valhalla | reverse complement strand
ACCGCTATAATGTTCTATAGTCAATTATGCATTTCCGTTACGTAACGTTACGTTGCGGTACGTTACGGTACTTTATGACGTCACAGAGACTTTTTGTGAAATAGGCCTCTTCTCACGAAATCTCTCTACTTTCGTATAAGGAACTTCGTTCCAGCAATAATCCGAACGACCGAATTTGAACAAAAATGGGTCGTTCAGATTCTATAAGCAATTTCAATTTTTTTTATTTCCAGGATATGCAGATATTACCAATTTTCTTTTCTGGAGGAATGTTTGAAATATATCAAAACGATTTATTGTTGTAATCCAGATTTTTTAATTTATCGCTGAATAAACTTATTTCAGAAGAACTATACTTCAAAAGGGCCCAGTAGACCAAAAAACTGCAAAGGAAGTGAGCTCAACGAAACTTCAAAATGATATAGTCAAAGGTTGTATTCTTATGATGCAAAAGTATTCTATTACGAAGTACTAAGTCCCATCAACTGATCAATCGATCAAAATCGATGATTTTGATGATTACAAAATTTCTTTTAATTAAACAGAAATCTAAATCAGTGTTATTATAATCAGACAAACTTTAATGAAACAAACTTGTTTTAAAGAATTATACAAACATCTGTCTGAGTGTGTACGAAAGTATAACTCCGAATTTTCCAATATTTGAACTCGTGTGTACGAAACTGAAATGCCTTAGAGAAAAAATGAGTCACTAGAAATAACTTATTCATATTTCTCGCAGAACGCAAACATTTATTTTCATTCATGACGTTCATTTTAAATATTCTTTAACACAATAGATCAAACATTGCAAAATGAATCAATTTTGAAAGAATACTCACAGTTTTAACAGAAGATGAATATTCAAATAAAAAGATAAATAATTAACTGGAGCACATCAATTTTCAACCATGAAGGTGAATTTTAAAACAAGAAGAATACTTTCGAAATAGGAAGAATCATTTCGACCTAAAAAAATAATAATTTGCAACGAAAAATGGAACAGTAACATTTTTAGTTGAAAAAAATTATTTCAAACCAAGCAAAAGAATTTCATACTAAAACGAAGAATCTTCGTCTGAAAGAGTTGAGTTTTGAACATATAAATTAACTTTTACTGAAAAAGATGAATTGTCAACGGAGATTTGAGTACTCAAATTTTAAAAGTGGAAAAATGGATGTTTAATTAAACAAATGAATTTTCGACTACAAGTATGGAATTTCCAATTCAGATTAGATCAATTTTCAGTAGAAAGAAATTGCTTACAAAAAAAAAGGACTTTCAAACAAATCGTTACATTTTTGAACGAAAGTATGAATTTTCGTAAATATCGAACTGCATTTCCATAAGAATTACCAAAAGGATGAATTTTCGAGGAAAGAAACTATTGTCTTTGAAGGAGAATTGTTGTACAAGAAAATTAAGTTTCGAGGAGAAATAAATCAATTTCTACCTAAAAATCGATTTTTCAAAAAAATGCATGAATTTTCAATTAAATAAATAAATCTTCGATTCAAAGAGAAAAATTTTCTTCAAAATTGTGGAATTTTCAGTTGAAGGAATTAATTTTCAACCAAACTGATGAATTTTTAGGTACAATAAAAATTACATGTATTCTCAAGGAAATAGTTTAACTCAAAAATCTATGTTTGTCTAAATAATTGAATTTTCACCAAAAAAAAAGAATTAATTTTTCAAAAAGTTTCAACCAGAGATAGATTTTGAATTGAAATAGTGCACCTCCAACGAAAAAATTAAGTTTCCAACCTAAGAGATCAACTTTTAAACAGATAGTTAATTATTAACTAAAAAAGGAAGAATTTGCAGTGAATAATTTTAACAAATTTTCTATTATAATTCATAAATGTTTCTTCTTTGAAATACTATTTTTGGTTTCTACTTTAAAGACTGCTTGAAGTGCGTTCTTCATAGAAAATTAAGATAAAAGGATCGATTATCAATTTGTAGCAAATTTCAAATTGGAAAAGAAAATTCACTTAACACTCAAATTTTTAAATGAAACAAATGGACCTTTAACTAAACAAATTATTTTTAACTGAAACAATTGAATTTGCAATAGGAATAAGTTAAACTGTCAGCTGAAAATGTACCTTTTGCAAAAAAACGAACTTTCAATAAACAAAAAAAATGAACTGTCAAACAAATTACTACATTCATACACAAAATGATGGAGAATTAAATGAAATTGTGAATATTTAACCGAAGTAGTCGAATTTTAAACCAGAATAACTAATTTTTAACTATAATGATGAACATTTAATTAGAATAGTTCAATTTTTGACAAAAAATTAATTTTAAACCAAAAAAAATATTTTTAATATAAATTTTTTATATATAATTTATTTGCGGAAAATTCTTCCTCTTTTAGTTAAAAAATCAAGTATCTGTTTAAAGGTTGAACTCTTTTGCTGGAAATTAAATTTTTTCATTAAAGGCGCAAGACTTGCGTATGGTGAACTGACCCTCATTTGATAACTGATCACGATAACTAGAATGATAACTAGAATGATAATCTTAGAATAGAATTCTGAAAATGAGTATTAAAATTTCTACTCATATTTTTGTGCGATTTCACATTTTTTCGTGATGTTAAAACACCTTTTATTCGCACTCATGGAGATAACTTGTATGAATTTAGTCTTGTTTACTAATTTGAACTAATTGCAAACCCTGACAATAAAATACATAATAATGTTTGGAAACCATACTTTCTATGAATATTTCTATATTTTGTATATTTCCTGTATTTAAAATATTGATTTTTGAAATTTCGATCCATCATGTAATAATTGTAACGAAATGTGATAATTTTCTTTAAATATTAGAACGTAAAAATAACACCGATTATAAGGTTTTATGTATTATCAATGAGACAAGAAAACTTATGAAAAATAATGAAAAAACACTTATTTAAAATATTTTTTTGGTCGTCACCTGACACTTGCAAAAGAAATATATTTAGCATCATTAATTGAATCGTTTCAGATAAAATTTAGAAAAAAATTGTATTAAGAAGGATAAAATTTCAAATTCTTTATTACGTTTTCACAATTTCAGAAATGAAAACAAACACAATTTTTAACGCACCTACATCACAGTAAAAATTGAATAGGAAATAGGACTAAAGTACCAAACAAGCTCAAAATACGTTCTACTATCGAATGACTTTTTTGAAACAATATTATTGGACAAGCCCCACATGATTTTTCTATCAATTCAGGGAATTCCATATTTTGTCTTGGAATAGTCAGAAACTGAAACTGAAGGCATAAAGATTGATCAATTATATGAACACGTTTTCTAAATACATTATTCGAAAATTGGAAGTGTTTCAACTTTAAGTATTTTGCATTTAAAGTTCTCATAGTGCAATGCGATTTTTTTATTAGGAAGTTCATATTTTTTGGAATGGAATAATCACTAATTGAAAAATAACAAAATTTATATTGATTCCAAAATTCAATATTCGGGAAATAGTATACTTGACAACTAAAAAGATTCGAAGTTCTATAATTTGGAATTGGAAGGCTTCCAAAGCGAACAGTTTGGAATGCCTTAAAAAATGCAATATTCAGAATTAAATAGTTTCAAATTTAATATCCAAAGATTATAAGCTCCAATTACGTTCACTTTAATCATTTCTAATCGAGTGGATTTTGAATGATTTCGAAGCAAAAAATTTAAAAATGAATTATGTCAAATTATGTATTATGTGTTTTCGAAATTGAACATTTTTGAAGAAAATATGATCTAAAAAATATGGGGATGGAAATTATATCATTGCGGATTCATAGCGTTTGAAATCGGACGATTTCACATGACAATCCTGGAATTAGGGCTTTTTCAAATGCTCAAAGTTCAAAACATTTTGAATTTTTAAATTGTGGAAAAATAAATAATTTTCAGCTTGAAGTGTTCAAAGTTTCAAATTAGAAGATTGCAATATTTGAAAATTTCATATTAGAATTTTAAATAAAAATACAATTTTTGATTGGATGAACATTACTAGATTGCTAAATTGCCCTCGAAATTATAACATTTTGAAAAATCTTCATTTGAAAAAGTTCAAGATAGCATGATTTATTGCTTGAAGTTTACAAATGCATATTTCGAATGTCGAATTGGACAATTTCGAATTGGAAGTTTCTGAAATGGAACCATTTTTTATAACCATATCAAACTTGAATATATTTAGATTCAAATTTTTAAAATAAGACAATGTCAAATGGAAAGTAGTTCAAATTTTATCATTCCTGAATAGAAGCGTTGTAAATTAAACAGTTCTGAAAGAAAAACTCTGAAAATTAACATAGTCAAGAATTTATAAAAGTTTTAAAATGAACAGTTTTCAATTCGAAGCTTGGAAGAGGACAACTCTATATAAAAAGAAATTTAAATTTTACCATTTTTAGATGGGCATTTAAACTATTCTAATTTGTAATTGAAGAAGCTTGAATCAAAAACTGCCACAACTAAACATTTTCGTATTGACTTAAGAATAATGAAATTTCGATTTATTTCATATTCAAATTGTAAGAAAGTCAGAAATTTATGTTTCAATCTTTGGAAGTTGTATATTTTATTTCTTTTAATAAATGCTTCGGGATTGGAAGCTGAATTCATTTAATTAATAAAAATTCAGAAACTTGTTGTCAATGAAAATCATTTTTGATTGTTGGTATTTGAAACTATTTTAAAACTATATCAAATCTCTGAAATTGTAGAACGCAATGAAATTACTAATTGAAGACTAATATTGAGGAAAAATCCATTGACTTCTTCTAACCCTGATATTATTTTGATAAAGAATGATAAATAATAAGTTGAAATCACCAACATGTTCAAGTTCTTTTCAAACTAGCACAAGATTCCGGCATTTCAAGATTTTAAGCTAAAAGCCTGAATTCATAATTATGCTAAAGATTAATTTGTGTCAAAAGCCAAAAGATGTGAAATTTCTTCAATATTCAAATATGTCACATTTTCGAACCCCTTTCCAGTTAGATCTGTGAAGCGATAAAAGATTGTTGCTCTTCTAATAAAACCATTAGAAAATTGCTAATCAAAATTCATTTATTCCAAATTTTATAATGTTGTAAATTACCATTTCAAACTTAATGCTCCTCAAAATATATCCCTTCTTGTTAAAGTGATTGAACTGTACAATATGAAATTGTGACTATAGTAAACTTGCTTCATATTTGTGTTTTATAAATTATTAATTAATAATGCTAGTGTGGATATAAGAGAAAAAAGTTATTCGGAAAAATAAATTTGGCAAATTCACAAAGCAACAACAAGATTTTTTTATTTTGAAACTGAATCAATTTCGTTTTCGAAAAAAACTTGAGATTTTTCTGTGCTGACAAGCTGGATGAAATAAGAATATGAGAAATTGTTTCTGGTAGTATGAATTTCAGGGAAATGAAGGTTGGGTAACATTTATAATTATTCATGCACATCCAGGTAACTCAAAGAGGTAAATGAGAATAGTTAAAGTTCAATATTTTCTTAAGCGTCAGTTTACATCATCAACCATCGTTCGTTTACAGCGTACAAGATGAGAATCTGAACTAATAGACCTACTAGTAGCTGAAGCCACTGAGTAAAGATCTTTGAGGCGCATCCCTTGCGGAAGTAGTTGACGCTATAGAGAGATGGCGATTTGCATCTGGGATGCATTGCTTAAATCCTTAACGTTTAGGGGATCTTATATCCAAGGAAATGCAAGGAGAAGGGAAGAGTGGTTCGCGATAGTAAGCGCAAATTACCGCGAGGGGATTTTCCACATTCCCAGTGGTGCGAACTAAAAAAGAAATTGGCAAACAAAATATCCTGACCTCGCCTCCTCCTTTGTTGCAACTTTAAATGTCCCCTGCATGATCCTAAGGTGCTTTGTCAAGGATAGGCTTTCGCCAAAGCCATAATTCTCTTACGCTGATTAATTGTTTGTTGTAATATTTGTCCCACCTCATCTTTAGACTCTGATTGAGGCCCGTATAGATTTCTTTTATCCGAATATTGCGTTGTCGTTTGTTTTAGTTTTAATTGTAAATCGAATAATTCTTGCGCCTGAAAATCGGCACCGCCTTGCATGCTAAATCGCGGGCATTAGCGTGCACTGCCATGCCGACCTCGAGTATCCTCGACCAATGCAACGGGTAACGTCTATTTATGTATACCCTGAACTGTTGGTAATTCAAATTTCGTAACTGCGCGTATTACCATGATTCATATTATTGGAAAATTTTGGATGTATTTTTGGCGCTAACCCTGCGATGGGTGAACTAAATGCGTCAACATATGTTTCATTTACAATGAAATATTTTAAAGTTCAACCAAAAAAGAAAAATTATTCATTCCCCAAAGAGATAATATTCAACAAAAGAGTTGAGTTTTTAGGCTGAACGACAAATTGGTTCAGAAAAAAGACGACCATTGAAACGAAAAACATGAATTTTTATTCATTAAAAAGCAAGCAATTCAATTTTCACCTGAATGGACGAATTTGAAAAAGACAGTTGCATTTTCTACCGAAGCATTGTTTTCGATAAAATATGCCTTTTTGGCTCGGAAATTCATAACAATATGGTTGCGGAAAAATCATGCACTAAATTCCGAAATTAGTTTTTTTAAATTCAAAAGTTTGGTTAAAAATTAATCTTTTTGGTGAAGGAGTCAATTATTATGTTGAAGATGTTCCTTTTCTAATAGAATCCAACTGTGCTTTATTCAATATCAAAACATTTTTTTGTTTGAAATAACGACAATTATATTTTTCTTAGACGATTCATCTCTCTATAGTTTGATTGAACGGATTTTTACTTTCAATTTCGGATACTGCGTCGGACTTAATATCAGCTTTATTATTTTTCGTGAAAACTGTAACTATTTAATAGAAAATGGAATAAAAATCCAAAGCTCTTTCAAAAAATTACTTACTTTCATTGTAAATGAAATTTATTTTGGCGCAATCATTTTACCCATCGCAGTGCTAGCGCCGAAAATACATTCTAAAATTTCCAATACTAAGAATCATGGTAATACGCCCAGTTACGAAATTTTCGTTCCCAACGGTTTAGGGTCGACATAAACGTTACCCGTTGCATTTGTCAAGGATACTCGAGGCCGGCATGGCGGTGCACGCCAATGACCGCTGTTCAGTATGCAAGGCGGTGCCGATTTGCAGGCGCAATAATTACTTGACTTAAATTTAAACAAAAACAAGCAACAACGCAATATTCGAAAAAAAGTCTATACGAGCCTCCATTAGGGTCTTAAGATGAGATGGGACAAATATTACAACAAACAATTCATCACTGCAAGAGAATTATGGCTTTGACGAAAGCCTATCATTGAAGCAGGATCTTAACGGCTCACAAACAACTTTCCATGCATGACAATGATTTGAAAGAGGATCTGTTCTTTGTTGAGATTTTAGCAGCTGATGACGTAAATAGCGCCAGACGGGAAACTGCAGACAAGCAGAGGGCGGCGTCCATCACCTTCAGCTTCATTGGGAAGATCTGAAAGCGAAATTCACAAGAAAAAGAATTGTTTCAAGACAAATTAGTTGAAAGTTTTGAATGTTTCGTTCTTGCCTGAATGAGGGTGCCATCTTGTGGTGCGCCACTGGATTTCCTATTCGGCAAATCGTTTATTTTCCTGGCGCAACGCGTGGATATATCTGGCCAGGCGCACTTTGAAGGAACTCAGCTAGAAACTCGTCCAGATTGCGCGATGCCGGCGATAAAACGTCGAAAATGAACGGAGCATCCATGTGGCTCAAGAGACTCTATTACGAAGCCGACGTACATAAACAACCAAACGTCCCTGGATGCTGCTTTTGTTCTTCACTTGGGATTCATGGGCAACTTTGTAGGTTACAACCTGAGGAAATATACTCGTTTGAATGTAATGTACTAGTTTTGTATGTCAGTATTTATCTTAATTGAAGTTGGCATATTTTTACTTATTGTAGCATTCATTATTATCAAAAATTTCTACCCTCATAACGTTCCGAAATCAAAATTTTTCCTTCGATGCCGCAATCAGATACCAGAACTAAGAAAAAATCTTGATTTTGGGGAAAGTGAACATTTTTTCATTATCTATACAAGAATTATGGCATTTTCCAAGTAAGTTTTTGACAATGAATACTAAAAGAAAATTTCTATTAGAAAAAAATGGAAGAAATTTAAATATTTTTGTATTGGATACGTCACGAGGATGTAATTGACTTGAATAACTAACTTTGAATTTTTTGGAACATTTCGATGCCAGTCAACAACTTCATTACAGACGACAATTTTTGAATGTGTTTTTATCATCTTATACACAATTATGCATATTTCACAAATAACATACCCTTATCTTACATGGAATTAACTGCTCGTTAATTGGCAATGATTCCTTGCTATGAATCAAAAACATTTGATAATATTTGTAACTACCAAAAGAGTTTTGGACAAGTTTGTTGGCACTCCAAATTCGTGCATTTTACGTTTTTTATTATGAAAGCCGCCCTACTCAATTCACAAGTGAATAAACAATTATTCTGACCACGGAATCTTGTAGAGCGACCTTCAAAACATGAACGTGCTACGATTCAAAGATGCGGAACTACTTTTAGTACATGAAATACGTCAAGAAAGTAACTCAATTCGGCGCTTTTTCTCATCTAAAACTTCAAATGCGTTTTTCTCGGAACTTTTTCTTTAAAACTGGTTCGCACAATTTCTCAGGCATCAGTGGACGGATTTTCATAATTTTTTTTAAATGCGCAGAAACGTATTCCCTATCTTTGTAGGACGGCTTTTTTCCATTTTTTGAAAAATGAATTTTTTATGAATTTTTGAAAATGAAAGAACAGAGTCAAAAAACCGACTATTGTTTCAATAGTCCGCCATTTTGCCAATTTTCAAACAAAAAAAAAACCCTCCGAGGAACATAGCGACATCCTTATAGATTAAGAAAAAATTTTCTGTTTGTGTGTCAGATCAGCCATTTTTAGAAAATGGTGCGAACCAATAGCCCACCTCCTCATGGAAGGCCTTCTCGGAAAACGATGCTGCCGCCAGAAGAAAACATTTTTCGAAGAAATTTTCACTGAATTTTGTAGTCTAAGGACCGATAAAAAAACCCATCAAGAAATAATAAACACTTTTCTTACAATGAAAATTCCAACTTCAAATTCCCTTCTCTTTTAATAAATGAACAACATTGACAACATTGACAACAAGGACAAAATTTAATTATTGTCCTGACTACCTGAATTAAAAAATGCACGTTTCGGCTATTTTTTGAGGTACACATTTGATTTTCACAATGTAATTGACTGTAGTCAATAAACTTCTAAATTTTAAAGAACTTTTTGATAACAGTCCATAATTCTATTGCAAACAACAATTGTTTAAATGCATTACTATTATTTTATATTCTATTAAACATATTAACAAACAAAATACCCTTCTCCTACATGGAATTTTTTTTTGTACCATTAAGTCATAGTCCCTTTCGGGTTAAACGTAACTTGTTAAGAGTTGTATTTGGTTGAGTTGAATACATGGGAGGACACCAGTCTCCCGCCAACATGCCAACAGCACGGAATATTCCCGGACAGTCACCCTTCCAAGTAATAATCGCGCCCAACGCTGCTTAACTTCAGTGATCATAAGGGAACTAGTTTTTCGAGTTTGAAATGGCATCAAGTGACATTGAGTGCCCGTTAATTGGAGATGATTTCTTGCTATAAATCAACAACATTTGACAATATTTGTAACTACCTGAATTAACCGATGCAAGATTTGGATTCTATTTTAATGAAGAAATTTGATTTTTTCAATGTAAATGACTGTAGTTAACTTACTTCTAAATTTTTAGGAACTTTTTAATAACAGTCAATAGTTTGAGTACAAACAACAATTGTTCAAATAAATTTTCATCATTTTATGTACAAAATAAACATATTTACAAAAAAATCCCCTTACCTTTCATCCAATGAACAGCTAGCTATTTAGCAACGATTGCTTGATATGAACCTACAACATTTGATAATTGTTTGAACTATCTGGATAAGAAAACCCACTATTTGGCTATTCATATAGATAGAAACTTCATTTGACGACCTAATTAACCAATAATAGTTATCTTCTAAAAATTTGAGAACATTTTTATCAAAGTCAATAATTCTATTGCAATCATACATCGTTTGAACAATGGTCCATCATATTATATACAACTATACATTATTACAAATAAAATACCCTTTCCTTCAATAGAACTAACAGGCAGTTACTTAGCAATAATTTTTTGCCAGGACCGGCCTTAGGTGAGATAGCGGCCGGTGCGAGGATGAAAAAATGCGCCCCTTCATAGATTTTTCTTTCAATTACCAATGGTTATTTTTTAGGGTCGCCAAAGCTCACTGATCATTCTGCATTCAGTTTAGAACAATTTTTTATTGTCAATTTACACATTGTTTCTCAATATTTAAAACTATTCGCTGAAATTTCTCGGAAAAATACATTTTTATTGAGATACAATGTGAAATTATATAGGCTACATCAAGTGAAATTACCTTAACGTGCTTTAGCTTCCGCAAATTGCTGGATGGTTTTGGAGAAATCCAGCTGAGTTCCAAATTCGTTTTCGATCGACAGCAACGCCAAATAATTCGGTTTTGTATTGGACATCGTGCATCTCAAGTAAGTCTTGATCAGATGTAGTTTTGAAAAACTTCGTTTCTCACTAGCAACAGTCACGGGCAAAGTCAGCATGATTCGGAGAGCAACCCAATTCTCCATACAGTTCCCTCCCGATGATGTCCGAGTCTTTTTCAGTCGTGAGAGTGACACTTAAATCTTGACATCTTGATAACAAATGAGAATCTTTCTCAGCTGAATCATCAGAGTTCTGTGTTTGTAGTAGGAGAATTCGTATAAAAATCCCCAAACTTTTTCAGGACTTTTCAGCTGATAAAATCGTTCATTAACAGAAGTTGAAGCTGTATCAAACAAAACAAGGAAAAAATCTCTTCGCAATTAATTTTCCGGTGTAGCATCTGCATCATCATAGAACATTCTTCTTTTTCTTCTACAGGATGACCATTGAAAGTAGGTTGGATAGACAATGCAATTTTCGAATGAAAATAAATAAGATGAGTCAATTTTTCATCGACAAAAATTTTAGAATCAGATTTTTTTCACAAAACATTCAGAAATAACACCTTTCTTTGGTGACTGCCAAGATTTATTCTGATACTGGGAAACAATTGATCACAATACGTGTTGTGTTGTAAAGAAATCAGATTAATCGCGCCGAAAAAAACTTTAAAGGACATGCAGAAGAAAATACCTTTTATAGCAGTCCGAACCGGTAGCCGTGATTCCCTTGTAAGCAACACACCAAGCCACATATTTAAAATTTATAATAATATGTTTCAAAAACTGCACACATTTCGTCTAAAAATATTGTTTTATTTTAGAAATACAGTGTGTATATGGAAGCTGTATTCCGAATACTTTTCTGAATGCGATAAACGACACGAAAAGATTCCAGTATGGTGTTTATTATCACACATGAAGACTATAAGAAGGAGTGTCAACGAGATGTGCCGGCGGTCCCAAAAAATGTACGGCAATTTCGTCAAGCTTTTTCGGCCACACGGTGGCGCCGCGGTCGGTAGTGTCCGAACCAAGATGGCCGCTACCCTCTTCTCGCGGCAAAGGAAACTTCATTTCGAACGAATTGAAAACCCAACATGTTTTAATTGACGAACTTGTGGTATATTTTGCAAAGTGAAATATACGATCTGAATTATATAACAATATGATTCTCTTATTAATTAAAATGATGTACCGGATATTACTATGATTATCTATAACCTCTTAGATACACAGCCAAATCTTTTCTTTCCTCTTTCTTTAATTTACAATAAATAAATGATTAATGGAAATGCAACTATCATAATACGAGATCATGTTTTCATAAACATTAATTTTTTATTAGGAACATAAGCAAGAATCAACAAGGGAAATCATGGATTTTCACTTAGTAATGATACTTATATGTAACTTAATAAATTAGACTCACTTTCTTATGCAACTTTTTTTTTTTTTACCATTAGAACATATTCCCTAACAAGGTGAGCGTAACTCATAAAGAATCATATTTCGTTGGGTTTGATAGAAAGTGCAACTATTTTGTTGCGAGTCTACGTATATTGTTGGCAATTATTACTTCTAGTAGAAGATATCATCTTTTCAGTTGAAAATTTATTTGTTCAGCTTGAAGCTCGAAAAACCATTAGCTTTGCCGATTAGAGATTCTTCTATGCATAAAATTGACACTTTTACACAAAAGAATATTGGAAACACACAATTTGTCAAATATTGGACAAATAGACGCGCATTTAGGAAAGCGACATACGAGAATTTCCCGAAATACCAAGAAGATCCATTTTCTATTCCGAAAATACAAACTTCGATCAAAATAAATTAATTTTCACTATATAAAATTTCAATAATTCTGGTTCATTCAAAAACTTAAATTTAAAAGAAAAGAATTATAAATCCAACCATAAAGGATAAAACAATTTCTTGAAATACCAAGAAGATCCTTTTTCTATCACGAAAATACAAACTTCCATCAAAATAAATTAATTTTCACTATATTAAATTTCAATAATTCTGGTTCATTCAAAAAATTGAATTTGAAAGAAAAAATTATAAATCTAACCACGAAGGATGAATCAATTTTCCGAAACACCAAGATCTATTTTCTCTCACAAAAATACAAACTTCCGTCAAAATAAATTAATTTTCACTATATAAAATTCCAATAATTCGTGTTCATTCAAAAACTTGAATCCAAAAGAAAAAATTAGAATCCAACCACAAAGGATAAATGAATTTCCCGAAATACCAAGGAGATCTATTTTCTATTACAAAAATACAAACTTCCGTCAAAATAGATTAATTTTCACTATATAAAATTTCAATAATTCTGGTTCATTCAAAAACTTCAATTTAGAAAAAAAATTATAAATCCAACCACAAAGGATGAGTTGATTTACCGAAATAAAAAGAAGATCTATTTTCTATCACAAAAATACAAACTTCCGTCAGCATAAATGAATTTTCACTATATAAAATTCCGATAATTCGTGTTCATTCAAAAACTTGAATCTGAAAGAAAAAATTATAAATCCAACCACAAAGGATGAATTAATTTCCCGAAATACCAAGAAGATCTATTTTCTATCACACAAATAAAAACTTTCATCAAAATAAATTATTTTTATTGTATAAAATTTCAATAATTCTGGTTGCTTCAAAAACTTGAATTTAAAAGAAAAAATTATGAATCCAACCACAAAGGATGAATCAATTTCCCAAAATACTAAGAAGATCCGTTTCTATCACAAAAATACAAACTTCATCAAAATAAATCAATTTTCACTAAGTAAAATTTCAATAATAACGTACCGAAATTCTTGCAATAAACATTTAAGGCATGGATAAAGCAAGAAGATTTTACAGTGTTCTTCTCTATTATTGCCATTCACAGCACAACAAAATTTGGAAACTGGAGGAATGAAATCGTCATATTAGTAACACACCATCGTATTTTTCTATAAAAGCTTGAAAGTCTGCAACGACATCTATTTCTCCACTTCTATTTCTTGTCCATATTGAATTTTCTATTCAAAGTCAATTTTTCCATCACTGATGAATAATAATTCAAAATGTCAGACTTCACATAACAGTTTGAAATGTGTTCTGTTTTTATAACTCGGTGATTTTGAAAGATACACAAGTGTTGCAAATGTCAATGTTAAAATGGAATACAATGCATAATATTTCTTACAACATATAAATTATAGTATACCCGAATCAAACCCATACTTACCACTTTCTAAATTATTTTATTACGAATTCAATTCGCTAGCGACAGTGTCAACGAGTAGGTTATGTTATGTTCTTTTCCCGCGAGAAGGGGCAGGCGGCCATCTTGTTTCAGACACTAACGACCGCAATGCCACCGTGCGACCAAAAAAGTTTGGCGAAATTGCCGAACAATTGTTATGCATTACGTTGACACTCCTTCTTATAGTCTTCATGATCACACACAACGCACGCAAAAGAACAGCAGCGCTTGCGGTGGAAAATAGGCGAACCGACGTTATAGACCGCAAAGTTTGAATTTGATATTTTATTGATAAAGTGAAATGAAATTTATTCAACCACTATATTCACTAACCTAAATCATTGTTACAGTTTTACACTTCATGATACTTATTGCAGAAGAAAGAAAAAACATTTTTTAATTCTTTCTTGCTACCCATAAAATGGCGCTATAAATAGGTAACATTCTATAATTGTAAAAACGAACTTAATCAACAAATGCAATATTTGGCTATTTTTCACTCTAATGCATGGTGATGAAAAGTTGTCTGTCACAAAAATCTGCTACGATTTTTAAATTCTCAGCGTAATGAGAAAGTATCGGTTTTGGGCATAAATCGTCTTTCGCATTTCGCCGCCAGGATCAGTAGCTTCTTGCTTTGAAATTAATGCCTGGAGAACTTTTGTAGGATCATGTTTTTCTACATCTATTTGATAGCTTTCTAATGTATACATGAATTTATGTCCAAGGAATCAAAATTTGTTGAATATTTTCAAAATCTTTGAAACAATCATTCGAACCCGAGAGATCAGTCTTCAAAAATAGAGTGACTTTGAACGACCATATTTTTCCCTTGTTTTTTTTTATATTAAAAAAAATATCGAAATACCTTATTCTTTTGCGATCTCAGGTATACTACGAAACCCTTCTTAAATGTCCTGTACCGCCATTTTTGAAGTTTCCCTCGCTTGCATTTATAAGATTTTAATTTACAGAAAATGATATATTTATGTTCATATACTTGGTAAAAATTTAAACTTGATTGTTGAGGGTTTTACGTCAAAGTTGACATTTTATATCAATAAAATTAAATGTTATGTTAGAATTTTTATGTTAAAGTTGCATTATTTCGAATTTGAAAATCAAACTAGGCCTTCGAGAATTTGTGAACTTCGTGGTGAATTGCCTTTCCTTGAAGAAAATTAATCTTCATGGTCAAAAATCCATTTTTTTTTGCTTAAAATACATCTATTCATTTAGAGATACACCATTGTATCTAAAAATTCATCAGTTTATTCGAAAAACAATCACTCCAACAGAAAATTATACTGTTTCTTTTTTAGTGGGAAATTTTGTCTTTTCGCATTAAAAATTCCATTATTTTGTTGAAACTTCACATATTTGTTGAACAGTAGATTTTTTGGTAAAAAATTATCTTTTCCTTCGGGAGTTAATATTCTTCTTCAAAAATTCTTCTTCACGGTTAGCGATTCAAGATATAGAGTTAAACATCTTTCATTTTAGTCGAACTCTTATCTAGTTGCAAACTCTTAGGTTTGGTTTAAAATTAATTTAGTAAACCAAAAATGTCACTATCCCATTTTTGTTTGAAAACTTTTATTTTTATCGCTCAAATTCCAATCATTCTGTTGAAAAATTGTATTTTTTGGTTGGAAATTAAGTTTTTGTCAAAAATTGAACTATTCTAGTTAAATTTTAATCATTTCAGTCAAAAATTCGTCTTTCTGGTTCAAAATTCAACTACTTCTGGTAAGCATTACCAATTCCATTTGATTCTTCATCATTTTGTGTAAAAACGTTATAATTTGTCTAAAAGTTAGTTTTTTCGTTTGTTGAGTTATTTTTCTTTTTATAAGTAATTTTTTTAAACCTGAAATTAAACTTATTCCAATTGAACATCCCATAATTTCATACAAAATCTTTTATTTAATTAAACATCAATTTTTTGCAATTAAAAATCTGAGCATTCAAATTTTCGTTGAATATTTATCTTTTTCAGTAAAAGTTAATTCATCTGTTTGAAAAATGAAACTCTTCCACTTGAAGATTCTTTGTTTGAGTAGAAAACTCTCATACTCGTTAGAAATTGATTTGTTGAACCAAAAATGTTACTATTCCATTTTTGGAGAAGAATGATTTTTTTTGAGCGCGAAATTCGACCACTTTTTTGGAAGATTTTATTTGTTCTCAGGAAGTTATTTTTTCCATTTGAAAATTAATCTTCTTGTTCGAATATTCACCTTCATGGTTTGGAAATTCACGTATTCTTGCCTAAAAATCTATGTTTTTGGTAGAAAATTCAACTTCTTGATAGGAAGTTTATCTTTCCATTCGAGAATTCAACTAATTCGTCGGAATTTGTCATTAATGAGAAAATTCAATTATCTTTTTTTTTTTTACTTTTCCATGAAGCTAAGTTATTTTGTAAAAAATTCGACTGGCTTCTATTTGAGCAGTTTGTTAAGAATTTCTAACAGATTCCTGCAGGAGACTGGTAACTTCCTCAGTGTACAACTCAACCAATAATATAATTCGTTTAAGATAGTAAAGTGTAAACGAGTTACGCTTGCCCCGAAAGGGATTTGGCCTAATGGTATGATAATAATAATAAATAATCCGCATAGTCCAGCCGCCCTATGAAAATAAGGCCTGCTTTTTGGCAAAATTGATATCTGAAAATAAACGACGCAGTTTTGTAGTGTAGGTGAAAAGAAACAAAGTCTACATGTTTCAGTCAGGCGCCGAGGATGCGTGCTATTTTTAAACAATGGTTGAAGGTAGAGAAAGAAGGTTTTTTGCTTCTTGAAGGGAACCTATTTACCTGTCAAGAAAAAAGTCAAATTTAAAAATATAGGCCTCAAAAAGATCTACAAAATGGCTCATCTTCAGTTCAAATCGGTATATTTGTTGACCTGCAAAATAATTTAAACCGCTAAAAATCGCCATTTTTGAATATGCGATAGTTTTTGCAATAATTTATGAAAATCTTTCAAACTCTTAGAAAATATATCTCTTGTCACCCTTAACATGTGTTGCAAATTTTAGCTCAAAATTTCAATTCACTTTTTCAGAAAGGCATTTGTTATCAAAAAACAGCCTCTCTTCCAACGAAATTTCTACAACTTGGGCCGACAGGATATCATTTTAGTCAGGGAAAATTTACTCCATAAGAGTGATACCATCATTTGCGCCTAGCGGCAAAGAGATATTATATAATTAAACAGTCGAAAAGGGGCAACAAAATGATGGTACGTTTTTTCACTATAAACAAATTAAATATCTCGGTTAATATTTGTTTTAGAAAATGGGTTCAAAACCCATTTGACTCACATTATCTTCGTTCAAGTTTCTCAATAGAAGATTTTCATTAAGGTGAAAAGGGGGGTGGTGGGAGAGATGTTTTTTTTTTCAAAAAATTACTGCTCAGGCAATTTTTAACATACAAGTCTCAAGTTTGGCCAAAATACATATTGTAAGTTGCACTTGTCGACGAAAAATTTACGGTGCAGTGCATTTCAATTGTATGGTAAATAATCGTGACCGATTAGAGGCCTCGAAACGGTGCACTCTGCGTCAACAGAGTGGAGGAACCTACTGATTCTCTTATTTTGTTGTTAATTCATTTATTATTGCATTGAATGACAAATACAACTTCTCTTTTTCAATATTTATATCTAAGAAATAAAAATTAGGAAAAAAATATTCAAAAATCCTGAACGATCACTGCACGTAGTGGCTGTTTCCTCTGAATCTCAACAAATAACGTACAATATGTAAGAAAAAATACTGCATATACAAAGGATTCTCAGG
>WSXT02211000.1:0-17761 GCA_011762715.2 Neuroterus valhalla | reverse complement strand
TTTTCTATTCACGACGTTTCGGTGACAGTGCGCACCTTTTTCAAGTATGAGTAATCTAGATAAATTAATATAAATATTTTATATTAATCTATTAATATTAATATAAATATAAAATATGTAGAATATAAAACTCATACTTAAAAAAGGTGCGCACTGTCACCGAAACGTCGTGAATAGAAAATGAGGGTGTTGTAATCAAAAATAAAAGATTTCCGAGTTCGGAAAAAAAGGAAATTTTCCAACTTTGCTTTCATTTTCATTTTTGATTTAATATATGATGGCCGTAAGACAGAAAAAATCCACTACCAATACTTGAAGAATTTCCGGTCGAAGAAGAATCATCTGAATCGTTTTCATCGTTTCACATGAATACACTTTTACATATTCTGTTTGAATGACGTTTTCGCCAGAGGTCGGACAGTCTGACCAGGGCCGTAGAGACAATATCCGGGCCCGGGGGTTACCATGCACGGTCCCTTCCACCGAGCCCCCCTCGACAATTGTAAAATTAAATTTTTGTGAAAAATTGAAACTGCGGGCCTCGGGGGAATCCCCCCTTTCCTTTCCCCTCCCCTCTCGTCAGGCCTGAGTTTGACCGACTTCTTGCGAGTTCAAAAAATTCTGCACCCAAGTTCGGACAGATTGAAAATCCTTGCATGCACGGTATACGAATTTGAATTTGAAAATATTTCCAAATTTTCGAGACTTCAGCATTTGATAGATGCAACCAATCCAGTTATATCCCAGTTCAAATATAACTCAAATAAAAATACAAGAACACGCTTTTTCGTGACATAAAATATAGTGCACGACCCCGAAATGGCGATAAATGGTGACCGGCTTTTGAAATATGTTCAATACAGGAGAATTAAAAATTGTACACCTTTTTTTTTTTTTTTTTTTACTTTCGGGATATAAAAAACTATGCAAATTTCGAGCATCTTTTTACTTTTAATGGTTATGGTTTCCTGAACTATTTCCACGATTAAATACATAGGATTGTCCGACCACTGGTAAATGTCCTTGGACCGGTACACTTACCCTGTAATAACACTACAACCGGAAACCTCCGTTTCAGGTCAATCCTGAAAACGCAACCTGCAGTGTTCGCTATACATAGACAGATTTGTGGCTTTGTACACGATCGAGGCACAAAACACCTGCTTTATCATAATCGATCATCGTGAGAGCATCAAGTTTATCATCATAGAACTCTTATCGGAGAGTTTTCTTACTAAAACTAACCCCTCTAGTTATCTCATATCTTCCCAAGGTAAGCTACCAACAGTTTGCTTCTCTTGAAGAAAAGAATTCAATTTACTAAATGTAATAACACACTACCTCCAAAAAACTATTACAAGTCCACCTCTCTTATCAAACACCCTCCGATCTGACGTTTCGTCCACATTGGACAGAACATCATTTGGTCAATCCCAAAGGATAAAAGATATCTCTGCTATAGAACAAAAAACAAAATATGACAAGTGACTTCAAGTAAAGCACATACCACTAACTACCACCGTTAAGAACATCTCTAACCACACTACAAGCAATGACATGTTTCCAGCCCTGTCTAAAAGACATATTTTCGCAGTAGAAAGGAAAGAACAGCAATCAAAGAACTTGTTGAGAATAAAGACATCATAGTATTGCCTGCAGGTATAAGGCAACACGGCAGTAACGCTCTTAGGCTTAACGGACTCCCAACAATCCACAGCAACAACATTCCACTCAGACCGATCGTAAGCGCAATAAGCCTACTTACTGACAACCAGGCACGCTTCCTGAACAAAGAACCGAATCCTTCTACAGTTAACTCCATCACCCACGTCCTAAATTCTTTGACACAATCGATATTATCAAATCCTTCGAAAACCTTTCTCAGATCTCATACCTCTGATAGAACACTGTGTCAACAATACTTAGTTCTCTTTCAGTAACCACTTCTGCGAACAAACCTCAGGAACAGCAATAGGATCCCCAATTTCCCCTATTCTAACTTACATGTTCATAGAACATTCCAGAAACCCACCCATACAACATACCTCCTTCCACGATTACCCATCTCAAAAGTAATCTATTAATAACTTCCTTGTACACAGATATGTCCTTATAACAGATAAATATAACTTATTGAAAGAATCACTGAACGCAAAACAAATCCTTATACAGAACGATTGCACCAACAAACAAATTGTTATAGCAATAATGAAATAAACCCGAAACAACCAGTCAACGCAACCTACTAAAGAAGGAGGAATAAAAACGACCATTTTCATACCCCACATCCAAGGTTTTACAGAAGAAATAGGAAAAATTCTCAATAAACACAACATCGGAACCATATCTCTGTCTAATCACAGACATTGTCCAGGGTATAATATATAAGAATGACACAACCCGGAACTCCAGTTTCAGGTAAGCCCTGAAGAAGTGAACTGCAATGTTTACGATACATCGCCAATAATTGTCATTTCGCATCCACGATCAAAATCTGAAACATCTCCTTTCATTTAAATGGATTAAAGTTGAAGCGTAAATCTATTAGTATAACAATAATGTCATACATTCTCTTTATGCTTGGTGTATCCCATTCCCAATCGTGTTCAAGAGTTGGGTAAAAGTTCCTAGCCAGATTTCCCCCGTGTACGAGTTGTAGTTTTCGTAATGTCTTGTCGCGTAAATGATCTGAGGTGCTGAAGATGTAAAAGGATGCTGAAGAGAGTGCTTCATTCGCTTCTGCGTTCACGTGCAAAAGGAGTGTCTTGCACGCATACGTAATACGGCATGACGGGATGCTATTTCGCTGGTGCATTTCCTTCAGATGGATAAGGTCGCGTCTTCTTTTTCATGTACTGTATACCAAAGTGGTGTTTGAACTCAGCACATCTGTGCGCTATACTGAATTCTAAATATGCACATCATGTTACCTTTTCCCTCAAAGAGATCAGGTGCCACGTGTGCTTCTGCCTTTTGAGTTTGTGTATTCTATATCTCTATCTTTAACCTTTGAAAGGCAACATTACCTTTCCGAAAAAGTGTGGGAGGAAAATTGCATTATATTGTATAATGAGTGTCAAAATTGGAGGCACTATCTGCTGCTACATCAACGCTACAGTGACACTACCTAGAGTATTGAGTACTGAATCCTCCTTCAAAATACTATAATTTCTAGCGAAAATTATTGCTAAGAAAACATGTATAATATTCTGAATAAGTTATTAGATAAATATAAACCTTTGATTGAAGCGTGCAAGAATAATATTGAACAGATAAAATGTTTCTTCATGTGCATGAGGTTTTTTTTTATATTTTCTCAATCAAAGGGATGAACTGTAAACATTATTGTAATTAATTTTGAAAATTTCGAATTTAACATATAAAAGAACTGCATGCAATAAAAATCCAATCAGGTTGTAAGCAACAATAAGTGCAAAATTTTCGATAGTTCCTTCCATCAGTTTTATAAGATAGGAGAAAAAATATGTTTATTATTGCTGAAGTTGGAATGTTTTTAATGATACCTTTTTAAAATGAATAAAACAGTTTTTAGTTCCAAAAGTTTAAAGGTCTCTTTTTCAACCTCTTCTAGTTTTCATTACATTTTCATTACAGAGAGAAAATTCCGGTTGCAAAAATAGATGGAAGAGTTGCAATAAACGAGCAAACAACAAGTTGTGCTTCGCGTCGACACACATAAAGGGGTGAGGGTGGGAAAGAGCGGCTAGTTGAAAAGGATAGTTTGGGATGGGAGCAGAACCGTATGGAACAGCACCGGAATATCGATGAGATGCGACGTGTTTGCAAAGTTTGGCTATTTTATGCTATTTTTCTAGTCTCTCTTTATTAAACTTTACTTTGGAATATTCAATGCTGCTGTTGTTTCTGCTTTGCCTTATTAACATTTTCTCTTTCTTCTATTAATTAGCTACCAGTGATGGGAAGTAACAAGTCCCTCTCTACTAGTCTCAGTGATAAGTTATTTTCTTTTAATAATTTATTTTCTCTTTGTTTTCGGTTCAAAATTGATATTCTAAATTGATATTGATTGATAAATTGATCAAGATCAATTCGAAATACACATTAAAAATACTTGATGAATTAATGAGGTACCTTAGATTCCACTTTACTGATTTTGGTACATACGGAATTCATTTCGTTTGTTGACGGAGCGATAAGAGCTTGACTTTTATAATTCTCTTTGGAAATCAGTTGAGAGTATTTCGGAAGATTAGGAGTTCTGGACTCTGGGTTCTTTCTGAACGAATTAGGAAGTTTGGCCTCATCGTGTACGAATATCACTTTTATTCCGCAATGATTCAAAGTATAACCCACAATTAGTATTAATGCAAGTTTTGATCGCTTCAAAATAAAAATTAACTGAGATGTAAATGAACAAATGTCCTTTGTGGAGAAGAAAAAATATATCGATACGAGTGTCGACAATTAAGTTACTAGAATACCCCAGTGAACAGTGACAGTCGTTGAATGCGGTTCGCCATCGATTTCACGTGCAGGTTGCCCATTAGGGCGTAGAGTAAAATGCAAATTCTAGAGAATTAAAGACCCTGGAGCAGTATTCTTCTACTTTTTACTGGAAAACTAACTATGTAAAATGTCGCCCCAATCGAACAAATTTTTCCGAGAAATCCTGCCTGAAGTGCCCGGAAGGCTTGAAATTATAGGTTGTGGTAAAGTATTGTGGAAATGAAATTCATATACTGCAATATACTGCAATAAATCTTCTTTGATTCATTATTATTAAATCCTTATCATTTATGATGAAAGGTTCAAGATTCATGTGACTCCCAGAATCAGAAAATAGAATGCTATTCAACATGTGCGTAAAAGAGGTTTTTCCCGTTGGAAAATAGGAATATAACGATAATTTTTTTTTATTTTACGCAAAGTGTATTGTATCCAACGAGAATGGCAATGTTAAATACGAAATCAAAATTTTTTATACGAAATACAAGAAATAAAACACAGGAATTATGTTTTAGTATCGCACGAACTAGAGTGATACTCGTCGTAGAATCCAGGCGATACTACGTAATCCTGATGATACATATGTATAAAAATCGTTTAGATTAAATGTTCATTTAAGTTTAGAAATGTTTTTAAGATAATGAACTATTATTCTTATGTTTTATTTTTTGTATTTTGTATAGAACAGTTTGATTTTGTGCAATTTTTGTTTGAAACACTTGTTTTCTAATTGAAATTGAAAATATAAATACTATAAATAATTACATAATTAATCATCTGAAAGAAAATACACGATTTTCCGAAGGAGAGAAAATAAAGAGTTAAAACAGAGTTTTGATTTGGAAAATTACACAGCCACTCAAAAAAAAATCGATATCCGGATCCAGAGGTCAGACCATGTTGACTACATGTTTTTGAGGTCGCTGATTCCGGATCCAAAGCCCATTTTATCCCATTACATCAGGTTTTCGACATAACCTCAGAAGACTCCAGAGACACTCTAAAATGAAAAGTGATGGTGACTGGTCTGCTGGACCGTATTATATATTTTTTGGGACGCTGAAACAAAATTCGAAGTTCATTTTATTCCATCACGTCATGTTTTCGAGATAATCTCATTTTGTGAGGCCTATTAAGGCTTTTTGAGGTTATGTCAGAAACCTGAGGTGATGAGGTAAAATGGACATTGGATTCGGTTTCAGCGACCCAAAAAACACATAATATGGTCTAGCATTCAGACCATCATTAATTTTCATAAAGGGTGTCTGTGAAGACTTTTTAAGGTTATGTCAAAAAACCTGATGCGACGAGGTAAAATGAACTTCATATTCGGTTTCAGCGACACAGAAAACGTATAATATACATGGTCCGGTACTTAGCCTATCATTATACTTTTCATGTTAGGGTGTCTTCAAAGAATTTTTGAGGTTATGTTGGAAACCTGACGTGCCGGAGGTTTGTGGACTTCGGAACCGGGTTCAGCGACCCCAAAAACATATAGTCAACATGGTCTGACCTCTAGATCCTAAAATCGATTTTTTTTGTGTGGCTGTGTTATTAAACACTTAATGAAGATTAAAATGTTATTAAAAATTAATAAGAAATAAATAAATAAACAGTTCTGCATGCAAGAAAAAAGTGCAGGCAGCGAGAAACGAGCGTCCAACCTTGCGATTATCAGCGAAACGCTTTACCAGGTGAGCTACCAGGTGCTTGCAAATACATTTACGCTAGCTCAAAGACTATCCGCTCGCAATTCTTCTAATGCATTTTTCTCGAAAACGGTCCACATTTGCGTCTTCTTGATTCTTCTCAGAAAACCTCTAGTAGGTGTCTATCCCTGAGGAGAGTGTCGGCCAAAACAAAAATTAGGTGACCTGGAGGTCCTCTTGGCAGTCTATCTTCTATTGCTCTTATTTCTATTTCCCTACGTTCTTCATTTTCTCTCAAATGATTCTCTACACTTTCCATTTTTTCCTTTCTTTCTCTTTTCCTTTTTCCCATTCTTCCCAATTCTTTCTTGAATTCCAAATCTCCTTTTTGGTCTCATCCCCTCCCCTACTTAAATCATCTTGACTTTAATACATTTCCTCTCTTAATTTCTTTATCACTTTTCTATCAGATTTCCTGCCCCCTCCCTCTTTCCGATGACTTCCTTCTCTATTTTCTCTTTCTTAATGCTCCTGCCTTCTCTACTTCTTTAAGATCGTCTGCTCTTTCTCTTTTTTTTCTGCCGATTTTTTTTCACTCTTCCCGCTTGTCGCTTCAAACCATTTTTGCTATTCGTTGAGAAAACAGTTCGGCTTTAAGGCTCCCACCTTTGTAGGCATACACCGCTTAGTGTTTCCTCGACTGGCTGTTGTTAAAACAGACCATTTTTCCCTTACCGGTGCGGCCTCTCGTGTAAGGAGTCACAATTCTCGTCAAGACACGCATCTATCTCTCTTTTACTCCCACTCTTTCTTTCTGGGACAGTTTAGTATCATCGCCTAAAAACAACCTTTTGCGGACCTCTAGTGGGACTTCTTGCAACCAACATCCTCTCCTTACCTCACTTCACTCTGCTACTAAACCCTCACAAAATTTCACAAAATAAACTCCAAAAAGCACTCTCCCTCTTCCGAATCTCACTTCAACATATTACTCGTTTTGCCTCTTTACCCTACACATCCAAAAAACTCAAGCTTCCTGCAAATCTCCAATTTTGTACAAAGTTCACCCTGATTTTAAACTCAGGCCGCATTCACATTTTCTTTGTCGAACACGAAGAAACCTGGGTGATGGGCCTTCATTTCACAGGTAATTATATTATTATATTTTTGACAAGACGTCATGACCTAGATTAACCCAAAAATTGTATAAATTATTGGTAAGCATGCATCAAATATTTGACAATTAGATAAAATTTGCAAGTTTGAATAAAAAATTAAAAACTTCAATTCTGAAAATTTCATGAAATATTTCCCAAATTTCGAACATTGGAAATATAAAAATGAAATATGAAGGAAAAGGATGATAATAATTACCCTGCATAAAAAGACACGTTCAAGCATACACGTGCATCTCCACACAATATTAAATATATTTTTCCGAGAAAATAATTTCTCAAACTTACATGGGAAAGTTTTCGGAATTATTTGCCGGGAAAGTACATTCTGGAAAGTGTGAATAATGAAACGAGACCCACGAAAGGCTAGCGCCATCACTGCGTGCAAAGGATAGAGCACTATCTCCTTTTCTTTCTACTACGTTCGAGTTCTCGCATCCAGATGAGCGGTCCAGTTTAAACGTCGATGTTCACTCCTGACTCTTCCACTCACCACCCTTTACTTCTCTTTCGTTCTCACTGGCCAAAAAAATTACAGCACCAAAAATACTCCGTGACTTTACATTCGGTACCAGAAACGGGACTCGGTTGCAAATTGATTATTCTTTGTGAAAAATATACTTTTCTGTTGAAAACTCAATTGTACTGCGAGTAGTTTTTTTGTTTTCTGAATTTTCAAAAATTACGTACGTGAACTGGACATCCAGTCCCCCTTCCGGAACAGAGCGTAATAGAATCTGTTGACCACCCCTTCCCTTTCTCCTATTAAGGCGTTATTCAAATAGAGTCCCTAATAATCGTGCACGATATTCAACAGACGCACACTCTAAGCGCGCTCAACTTTCTATCCGAAACTTCATTCCTTTGTGTTAAATTTTACATTTTCTTAGGAGAATCCAATAGTTGGAAATTTATGTATTTTGTTCAGAACTCGTCGTTTTGATAGAAAGTTAATCTTCTTTGCGAGAAATCAATACTTTTTGATGAATTCAGCTGTTTTATATTTTAAATAGAAATCCCTACCCGGTTTCTTTGTTAAAAGTTCCGTCGACATATAAACTGAATTGCTCATCTGGATGCGAGAACTCGAACGTAGTAGAAAGAAAAGGAGATAGTGCTCTATCCTTTGCACGCAGTGACGGCGCTAGCCTTTCGTGGGCCCCGTTTCATTATTCACACTTCCTGAAATCTATTTTTCCGGCAAATATTTCCCGGAACTTTCCATGTAGGTTTGAGAAATCATCTTTTTGGAAAAATATATTTAGCATTGTGTGGAGATTTGCGTATATTCTTGAACGTGTCTTTTTATGTAGGATAATTATTATCATCCTGTTCGTTCATATTCCATTTTCATATTTCCAATGTTCGGAATTCAGAAATATTTCATGAAAATTTAAAAATTGAAGTTTCTAATTTTATTTGAATCAAAATTTTTTATTAAAACTTGCAAATTTTATCTAATTGTCAAATATTTGATGCATGCTTACCAATAATTTATACAATTCTTTGGTTAATTTTTTATGATAATAATTAATTTTTTAGGTAAAATTACCACTGTATATAAGCATAGATTTTCATGAAAAATAAATAAGACAAGCTGAATTTGATGAATTCAATAAATTCAGCAATGTAAACTTTAATATTTATGGCCTCAATTTCGTCCAAATTCTTTATCTTGTAGTTTTATTTTGAAATGAATATTATTTATTATATTCGATGTAGTACATGATAATAATTTGAAAATTCATCGTCGACATACAAATATTATATATTGATGCTGTCAATAAATGTTTCTCTAGGTTATGACGTCAAGTCGAAAATATAATAATGTAATTACCTGTGAAATGAACACTCGTTACCTACGTCTCTTCGCGTTCGAATAAAAACAATTTTTTTCGTTATTCGGATTATTTACAATAAAAACTTCAAACGAGCTTGGGCCCTCGAAACCGAGGCTGAGTCCCCATTGAGGGTCCTGCTAACTACTCATACAGGCCTGAGCCGAAACCAAGAGCCAATCAGAAAAAGCAAGACGGAGACAACCGAGGATGCATCCTATGTCCCTTCCTTCCTTCACCAAAATGGATGCGCAGTGGACATGAGCGGTCCAGTTTATATTCCGATGGAAAATACTTCCTCTAGTGTAATGTAAGTAACTTGGTTCAAAGTGAAGCCACTATGTCAAAAGGTCATTTTTTTCAAGATTATTTTTTCTTGTTGAAAACTATATTATTTGGCTGTAAATTAACTTTGCAGTCGAAAATCATATTGTCTGTTGAACTTAAACGAAATTCATATATTTTTATAGAAATCATACTATTTTTATGGAAATTCAACCGTTCGGTAAACGGTTGTACACAAACCTTTATTGCTGGAAAATAATCTTTGGGTTAAAAATTTAACTGTATTTGTGTTAATTCTTCTTTCGATTTCGAAATTCGAAATAAGAAACAGTTTTTCATTGGTCTTTGTTTGGAACATCAATCACCTCTGCAGAAAATCAATTTTTTCCGTGGGAATTTATTTTGGTGGAAATTTGGTCTACAAAACAGTTAGGGTACTTTGATCAGACCACACTCGAATGCCTTATAGTTGAAGGTCTTTGGATCGGCTTTGCAAAACTCTCGAGGGCAGAAAATTCCACGAGACTGACTGCGCATTATCCATATATTGATTACAAAAATAAGGTTGAATATGAAAATATCCCAAGAAATTACAGGAAAAAAATTAGAACCGAGGGTCAACCAAAAGACATGGTGAATTTCCTTCAAGAGTAAATATTCTGAACAAATTTCGATTCAAATGTTGATATGATTGATCAACTTTCACGAACTCATGATAGTCAATTAATAATGAATTAACTATTGTTGTAATCCCCCTTCTGCTTATTCTTTTGCAAATTGATTCATTCCGTTCAGGTCATTTTTCTCATGAAAAACCCAACTGTGGTGTTGAAGATCCGTCCTCATGAATTCCAAATTCACATTTCTTGTTTTAAAACTAACTTTGTCGTTGAATTTTTGACTGTCTTCGGAAAAGTTCGGCTTTTGAACTCAAAAATTTGGTGTCTTTTTGGAGGGGGAGGCGGAATAAACTGCACTACAGTTTTTAACGTGGAAGGGACAGTTGGGATAACAAATGCCCAAAAATTGATAAAGTATTTCAAGGACAGCCTCTTATAAGGACGAATCCAAAATAAGTGCAAAAACTCGGTCGGACTATTATGAAAGTTTGAAAGTCTGGACAAGATGATTATGTGTTCGACCTCCTGACCTGGAGTCTGAATATACATATATTAACGAGGCCTCCATCAGGGGAATTAGTTGCACGATTGCCAACTGGTTTCAGAAAGGATGATGTTGGGAGTACTAATTGCGACTTGAAAGTTCACCAAACACAATTAAAACTTCGGAGGGATACCTAGAAAGACGCTTTCTTTCTTATCTTGTTAGAGATACTCAGGGTCGAATTCGCGTCGCCTCCCGTCTTTATATAGGAACAATGAAAATAAGGTAGGCTCAAAAAGCATTGCTGCAGTTGTTTATCATTTATCAAACGCTAGGAATTTTGACCTGCAGAAGTTTTTAGTAATTTGTTCGACGAATTCAAATATATTCTAGTGATTAGAAGTGACAATGATCATGCTTGAGCAAAAAGAACTCCGCATGAGAAGGGGCAAAAGGACTCACAGAAATTAAGCACCCCGCATTGTGAGAGTCGAGGAAACTTATTGAAATTAAGTACCCTGTGTACTGAGAGGCAATGGGACTCACTGAAATCGAGCACCACGAATTGTAAAAGACGAGAGGGCTCTTCAAAATGAAGCATCCCGAATGGTAAGAGGCAAGGAGACTCACTGCACTGAACACCACTAATTGTTAAAGGCGATGGACTCCAAGAAATAAAGCACTCCGTATCGTGAGAGACAAGGAGGCTTAGTGAAATCAAGTTTATAAAGTTTTATGTAATAACAAAATTGGTGAAAAAATGTATATAATGGCGTAGGTTTTACCTGGAAAAAATTGAAAATTCACCCTGGAAAACCTGGAATTTTCAAGGAATTCATTTTCAAAAATATGTTGGACACCCTGATTAGTAATGGTTCTGCGTTTCGTATTCTCCGGGAAAGAAATTGTACTGCCTTCGGGTTTGAAATACTAGAAGTCCTTAGTATTAATAAATTAGCATCAGTAAAAAGTATCAGTAATAGTTTACAACCCGGGGCGAATCAGTCACACGTTCTATGCATCTTCTTATTACTAAACTTGTCAATAACCTTATTCTCGCGATGCGGGATGTATATAATTATTTGTTCATGTAATGCGAAAACGAGCAGCTAGGATTTTATTGAAACAAGTTTTCTATTCCCTTAATACTAATAAACAACGCTGCAGCTTCAGTTTTTGTCAACATTTTCATGTGATTTAAAGTTGCTTCCTGCACACCGTGTAGAAATGAGCAAACTTGCTTCCAAACATAAATACTTGGCTGACAAACATGTCCTTTCTCTCAGGGCCCTTAAAACGTGTAACAACAGGCTTTCTAATTGGATTGTTTCTCAATAGTTATCGATATTTTTGTTGGACTAACCAGATATCTGCTTATCCTGACCATAAAAAATGTTAAAGATTTCCTTACAGGTTCTGGTTATAAGTATAAGAAATTTCTGGTACGACATTCTGGTCCCCTCAATCATATACTCTGCTAAACTTAACTAGATGTTATGGTGAGCACAGTCGGATATAATGGTAGCCATCGGTTTGGGCTATCGAATCCCGATACTTTTCTATCTCCATGGACTTTCGCTGACCCTTTCTGAAATCACATTGACTTTCTCAAAGAACCTGTTCCAACGAAGATTTACGGAACCGGATAGTATCAAGTATCCCTCTCTTCTGAAATATCTTCTAACATATTATACTATGCCACTTCTGTGAGACATAAATACCAGAAATGCCAGAAATAATACCCAAAATATTTTCGATTAAACAAATATCAACCATAGTTGATTGAAAGAAATTCCCTAGTCGTAGTAATCAGAATTGCTGGGTAAAATAACTAGAAATTCAATGAAGAGATGCGTCTAGTTCCTTTAATCCGAACTTTCTCCAGTTGGCGATGACAGATAGACACCCAAGTTACAGTACTTTTTTGGTAGAGACGCCAGAATCCCGAAAAGCTGGCCAAAAGTAGAAAATGTTTTCAAAATGGGCCAATTTTTCTGACTCGGGGATTTTCGCGGTCGCTTATTACGAATCCAGTATCGAAAATTTCAAAATCAAAATGGCGGTTCCAATATGGTGGACGAGTATGCTAAATAAATTTTCTTTCTTTTTCCAAGTTGGTATAAGGAAGTTTTTTGGGTCGCTTATTACGAATCCGAAGTCGAAATTCCCAAGAACAAAATGGCGGGTTCAAGATGGCATCCAAGTATGCTAAATAAATTTTTGATTCAGTCACAAATTGGTATAAGGGGGTTTTTGGGGTCGCTGATTACGAATCTGAAGTCAAAATTTCTGATAACAGAATGGCGGATCCGAAATGGCGGTCAAGTATGCTAAAGAAATTTTTGATTTATTCCCAAAATGGTATAAGGGGGTTTTCAGGGTCACCAATTACGAAACTAAATTCAGAATATCTAATAACAAAATGGCGGTCAAGTATGCCTTATAAATTTTTTTATCCTTTCCAAATTGGTGTGGGGGCAAAAATATGAAAAAATGTAATTATATCATTGTTTAAAGACATTTTCCAATATAATAGTATTTATTAATGAAAGAGAGTAAAATTAGGCAACTGTTTTAGGCATCTTGAAAACAAATGGATCAGATGATAACTTTTTATTCTCTTTCGTCCTTTTTTACAGTTTCTTAAAATTTTTATGATTATAAATTTTCCCGAAATTCAATAAAATTCAAATAGCTCAAATTTTCAAAAACGCTCTGCTAGTTGGGAAAACCGTCAAACTGAGGCCCCTGTTTTTAAGCTAATTTAACTACGTCAAAATCAATGGTGCTAGTCACTTTTCCGAATAAGCTTCGGTTTCTCGGATATTGAATTTTTTGAGTTCCAGGTTCCGAGGCCTTCAATATGAAAAATTTCTTGATAATCATTTGAATGTGGATTGAATATTAAATATTTCTTATATGAGCAATATATAAATCGAACGAAAAATTTTCATGCAAAGAATCTGACAAATCAATCAAATTGTCCTTTTTTCCGCCAAAAATTATGAAGAAATACTTTAAATCGATCAGTTTATGGAACATTTAGGGATATTTTTCCTCCAATGCTTCAGTGTAATCTTATCGAAAATATAGTTATTGAATAATATAAATTTGAAATGTTGGTGGAAAATGCAACAAAATATGTTCCTTGTTGGTCTCAGTCCCTGGAATTTTGAGAATTAAATATTTCAAAAACTAAAGCTAATTCATAAAAATTGCTGTTACCGTGCTTGAATTCAGCGAACTTACATTAGAATGGAACACTAGTGACCTACACGGAGAAACCCAAACACCAATGGTTGATGTTTGCTGGAAAAAAAATCGCGAAACAGTACTGAACGCTGCGTAAGCACGGTTCATTAATGTTCACGCAGCGGTCAGTGATGACTTACGCAGCAATGATAAAAACATGACTGAGTCGTTCTTGCGCGGCACTGGCCATAATCTACGCATCAATAGTTAGTGCGTGCGCAGCGCTCAGCGATCTGCGAAACAATACATGCGGGTCGCAACAACTTCATGCGGGTCGCGCTGATCCGCATGAAGTTTTTCGCAGTTTTTCGCTCTGAAGTCTCATGCGTGTCGGCGTGATTCTTTATTGTTTTGAGAATTGCCAATGTGACATTGGTGAGTGCCGCGCACGCACTAACTATTAATGCGTGAAACTATAGCCAGTGACGCGTACGAACGACTTAGTCGTGTTTTTATCTTTATAGCGTAAGACATCGCTGGCCACTGCATGAACACTAATAAATGATGCGTACGCAGCTTGCAGAGGTGTCTGAATCCTTTTTCCACGCCCAAACACGACTGAGTTGTGTAGAACGCAAGAATCAATGGTGTTTGGGTTTCTCCGTGTAGTTTGATAAAAGAAAGTCTTTCAGTCTAGTGCAGGGTGACCACTTTGAAAAAATTAACGCTCTGCGTGTAACATAAATTGGAAGATCAAATGAATTTGATTTACCTTCCTCAGAAGATTCCGTTCGCCGGTTGTTTTGAAACAAATCAGGAACGTGAAAATTTCAATGCACCTCTTAAAAAAATGTCGAAGCACTCACTCATATTTTTTGAACTATTTTTCGGAAACGAATGAAGTTTGAGAGTGGACTGCACTATGGAGCAAGTTGAAGCCTAGCCGTGAGCCAAGATCAGATAAGATGCGTCGCGTCTGGTCGCATCTCATTGGAACGTTCGAACAAGGAATTCGATTTAAGAGCCGAATATGCAGCTATCTGCAGCTGCATTTTTTTGAATTTCACTCGAATATGTTCGTACAACAGTTTTTTTTAAAAATTTAGTAAGAACACCGATGAACAATACACTTTCAGCCTTGATAAAAGGTAATGTTTCACTCTTCATCGAGGTGAACAATTCTACACTTTTATTACTATTTATAAATAAATACGCAAACGATTTCCATTTTTCAACTACACTCCGATATGATACATTAGTGGAGGCTGCAAAATTTGTTTCAAGAACTCGAATGGATGCGTGAGTCACCAATAAACACCGTTTATTCTTACAAACATTTCAGGCAGTTTGAAAAGCATCCATCTGCGCGCAGAAGTAGTCAACTTCGCACCGTGCTGCAAAGTCAACTCTCTGCGATGAAATTTTTTGGATTAGAAAATAACATCACTAGAACCCTCAAGAACACTTATTGATAAAAAAAAGGTCCAAAAAAATATAATTTTTTTTACTTTTGGCCAGCTTTTCGGGATTCTGGCCTACTGTGAGACGTGCAGAATGAATAGCGTGTTTGGCTGCAAACAACAAAAATTGAAGCTGTCACTTCACATATCGCTAGGTTCCGCTATTTCGTGTTTCTCTCTGTTCCTCGAGTGAAACATTGGCAGATCTCTGTGTATTTCTAGAGTTCTTCTAGGGAGAGTTGGGACAAGTATACCCCCACCACTCGACTAGGGCGAACCGAAATAAGGAAGTCGTCACAGATCGCATGCGCTTAGGGAAGGCTGTCAGACCAGCCCAACCTCAATTCAAAGTTGTTGTTTGTTATGAATCGTCAAACGGTACCAGTATAAATTCTTTTTAAATATTTCATCGAAAAAACAATGGGGACGTGTTGCATAAGGCATTGTAATAAAAGAAGTGGGCAAGGCTGTAAACTAAAATATTTTTCGAAAACGCCAAACCTTCAAAATATATGAATGAGTAATATAAATGGAAGGAATCGAAAATATTGGACGCCGAGTGTAGCACCACGCATTTGCCTGGTAAGAAAACATTTTTCATTATTATTTAAGTAGGGGATAAGAAAACATACAAAAATTCTGTCTAATAATATTTTGTTTTCAATATTACTTGAGTATGGAATAAAAAAATACATACAAAGAATCTGGCTGGCAATAAAAACTATCTTTTTACTATCATTTAAGTATGGAATAAAAAACACATACAAAGAATGTTTATAATTACAGGATCATTTTTCGCCATAAATGTTCAAAATTGTTAAAATGGAAAGCACTTCGAAGGCTGGATCTGTGCCGACAATTCTTCTCAACTTACTGGGTCTGAAGAAGAAATGGATTAACCATTCGTAAAGCTCGTGGCGTTGGAATGATATAAAAAAATACATGATTTTTGTGGACACAGTGACATTTGAAATTTTCCTAGGAATGGAAAATATTTTTCGAGCGTGGTACCCTATCATGTCAAAACGAAACGATGGCAATCTCTACGATCTCTTTTCAAGGCATTTTGCGGCTCTAAACAGCGATCACATTTTATCCTGTCATAGATCGAAGGAAAAATTTTACAAACCATTTCGCTGTTTCGTTCGCGAATATGCAATAAGGCAAAGTCCAAAGAGAGGAAAAGTTTCTGACAGCAAAAGTACGGATATGCATTCAATTTACCAATAAAATGGATGGAGTGATTTCTATGTGTAAATAAAGTGCGTAAAACATCATTTTCATGAATTTCTTGCACGATTTTTTCCACAGGAATCCAACCATTGTTTCAGGGGAGGATTTATTTCGAAATATTTGCAACAAACATCCCTCTTCTCAATAAAATTGAAAAAACTAAGGTACACAAATTTATGATGAATATACTTCTCCTATCTATCTATTTTTATATTTCTATCTTTTATTCTCCTATCTATATAAATGTGCACGAAAATATGGAAAATGCTCCAAAACTCAATACTTTGATTCTACTCAGCAAAAGTTCATAGAGTAACATACTAATAAAGTGAAATATAAATGTTTAATTAAAAAATCAGAACCGAGCATCCTTAGCATCTAAGCATTTCTCTAGCATGGCAACTTTTTCTATTCAAATCTTAATGAAGCAGAATACCGCAATTTGAAGTCCTAATGCCGTGGAACATATATGCAACCATTTTTACATTCTCATCATAATGAGAAGGTATAAAACTCCTGGTCGATTAATAAATAAATTTAATTGATTAATTCGTCCAGGTATTCCATCAACTTTAATTCCTATAGAAGGAATTGTAAATGAATGAATAACATCTTCAGATCTAACTAATAATCGAATTTGTAAATTTATTGGTAATACTAATCGATTATCAACATCTGATAAACGAAAAAAATTTAGTTCCATGTGAAAATTGACTTTCGCGGAATTTATGAAATATCCACGTTTTGAGACCTCCTGATTCCGAAAAAGTAGTTTTTACGTTGGTGTCTGTCTGTTGTCGTTGTCGTCGTTGTCGTTGGTGTCTGTATACTCCATAACTTTTGAAAGACTACTTGGATTAGATTGCCCTTTGACACACATTTTTAAGGACCAAAAAAACGAGTCAAGTTCGTTAACCAGCTATTTTGGATGAAAAATGGAAGAGGAGGAGCATTTTGAACATTTTTTTGGATTTTTTTTCCAAGACTAAAAAATTGTAAGAACGGTTTCTTATAGTAGGTGAAAATAAAACAATTTACCCTCATGATATTTTTTGACAAAAACAAAATTGTGAGAGTTGTGGCATTTTCCAAATTCGGAAATATAAACGAAAATCAGAATTTTTAGCCAAATAAAGCAAGATTGAAAAGAAAGTCAGAGAAAAAAAATGTTTCCTCATGAGAGCCCTACAAGATGGTGAATACAATTTTTTGGATTTTCTCAAAAAATCAAAAATTCCCATTTCAATAACACAAAAAGATGAAAAATAATCTGTGAACTCGATAACTTTCGAAAGAATGATCATATCCGATCGTGCTTTGGCACCCATTTTGAG